>PNEQ01112744.1:47478-117854 GCA_003012365.1 Medauroidea extradentata
ATTTTTATTTCAACCATTTTGCAATTATCTTTACTATTTTTTATATGAAAACTTTATTGAGGTTAAAAACCAGAGCAAACATTTCACCACTTTCAAAACTTAACAGCTTTGGCCCCAAGAAAATACAGATTTTTTTATATTACTTATGTGTTCGATTGTGATCAGTTTAAAGTCACAATAATTTTCTACAAAACCAACACTGTTTTTTAAAAATATAAAATTTTTATTTTAAACGCACTTGAACACCCTTAAGCGAACAGCCTGCCACGGAGTCGACATTAATTAGCAACGTGCACGTCTTCTTGCACAATGGCTGCTGAGCGTGATTAGATTACTGCACGCGTGACAGGGAAGCGACGCCATTAATCCTGTAAAGCCCGCCAACGCTTTGCCTTCCACGCGAACGGACGTTTCAAGCATCCGTTTTAATTACCCGTCGGTTATTACCGTCATTAGACTCCCACGACTTTACCCCTAATTGAGGATTACGAAGCCGGACGCCGCTCGTATACACGCCGGCCGCCGTCGTCGTCAGCTGAACTTCTACAGTCCTTCTAGGAACTTTCCTAACAAATGCCAACCAAGCGAGTAGCAGTAACAACCGTATTCAAAAGGACTCAGGTCCGATTCCCGGCTCCGGTAATGTTGATTCCAGTTTTCCACGATTTCCTGAAATTCAGACCAGGGGAATGCTTTAATGTGTCCCAACTGAAAGTCATGGCCTTTAACTCTTCCGTTCCATGTTTGCCCGAACCTATTTTTGTTCCTCCTCTAATGACCTTTTCAAGGTCATTGCCTACATCGGAGCTCTGGCGTTTTTCGGTGTCGGTTTTTTTGACATATACAATTTTCTGCGTTGTGACAAGGAAAATATTACTACGTGAATTCAAGTGTTGGGGAGAAAATAATTAGTAGGTGATTTGGAGTGTTTTTTTAAGACGAAAATACTTATTTCCTCATAGCTTTCTAAGTAGGGACTTCAAAAATTCGTGTGTTCTTTTCTACACAAGTAGATTTAAAACAACTGTAAGTTCTTATCGCTTCTGCAATTGGTCCTTGATTTATTCGCAGAGCCACGGTTTTATGGGGTAAATATTTTTGCGTCAATTGGTTTCGACGTCTTGTGATCACAGGCGTGTATTGCCACAATTGTCTTACTCTCATTGGTGCAGTCAAATGAGAGACCAGTCTGAAGAAAGACACGCTGCCAATAACCATGAAGCACAGCTGACATGTCTACGTAAGGCATTTGAACTAAATGGTGCAAAATTATTTTTGCGACAAAATCGTGGGTCTACTTATTCGATACCTCCTGAACAGCGCTAAGACAATAATAAAGACACAATTAAAGGCAGGCTTCATCGTGTGGTATCATTGTGTCAGTTACAGTTAATGAATAGAGACGTTAAAAAATCACGTTATTTTCTGTCAGCAGACTAGGCTGCAAAATTATGTGTGCTCGTTCGAGGTCTCCTGTTGGCCTACAATGTCGTAGCCTGTTGTGGGAAACGCTTCTGACCAATAGTTCAAAGTTCCACGGTAGAGTGACCAAACCTCCTGTAAAGAGCTCACACAACTAATAGGTAGAGCCGCGATTTTATGGCGAAAAGATTTTTGCAACGTTTGGTTTCGATGCGTCATGTGCACACCTGCAGCTCTGCTACATCGTCTGTGGTTGGATGATTTTTACTCTCACTGGCCTTGGCAAATTACAGACGTACAGACTCACAATAATCTTATTCTGATTGGTGCAGTCAAATGAGAAACGTGTCTGAACAAAGACACGCTGCCAATAACCTTGAAACAGAACTGCCGATGTGCACGTGAGTCACTGAAACAAAGTGGGGCAAAAATCTTTTTGCGACAAAATCATGGCCCTACTAATAGGTAGAGACGGGAGAAATTCGCGGGTTCACTGACATGTAGGCTAGCCTCCAAGAACATGTATGTATTCAAGCAGACATTATCTGCTCACTGGCTGCTCTATGACGCAGTGATATGGGCCTGCATTTAGTTGCTTCTGTACTATTGGCTAAGCGACTTCCAGGAAGTGTCTAATAAGTCATGGACCAATTGCGAAAGAGGTCCGAACTTCAGTTGCTGGAATTATAGCTTGGGACCAAAAGAAAACGCGAATTTTTCAGG
This sequence comes from Medauroidea extradentata, assembly GCA_003012365.1. NCBI lineage: Eukaryota > Metazoa > Arthropoda > Insecta > Phasmatodea > Phasmatidae > Medauroidea > Medauroidea extradentata. The sequence continues at coordinate 49,624 of PNEQ01112744.1, forward strand.
TCTCTACTAATAGGCATCACTTAGTCTCATGAATAGAGACAGGAAGTTTTCGCGAAAATATTTTTGCCCCGCTTTGTTTCAGTATCTTACAGGCATGTCTGCAGTTCTAATTTATAGTGATTGGCTGTATGCATTTGTGCAGTGTCATTTTTCACTCGTGTTTGCCAATTAGAACAAGGTTAACTGCGACATCATATGTATGTGATTTGCGAATAGAAGCCCAAGACGCTGGTAGTTAAAACGTCCAATCGCTGACCACCAAGCAGAGCTGCAGGTGTATGCACAAGGTACTGAAACAAAGTGCTACAATAATCTTTTTGCGAAAACTTCCTGCCTCTACTCATGAATAGGGACACCTGTTTTTTGCAAAAACTTCCTGCCTCTATTCATGAATAGGGACCCTTGTTTTTCACGAAAATAATTTTGCCCCAGTTTGTTTTAGTGACTGACGTGCACATCTTCAATTCTGCTTCATGGTTATTGAGAGCATGTCTATGTCTAATTATTTAACTGAGCCAATTTCAGTAACATTCGTGCAACACCACACGTCTGTGATTTGTCGGTAGTATCCCAAGGTCCGTGAGAGTTAAAATATCCTATTACTGACCACTAAGCAGAACTGCAGATGTGCACGTAAAGCACCGAAACAAAGTGGAGCAAAATTATTTCCGCGGAAAACAGGGGTGCCTACTCATTAACAATGGAATCAAAGATTATGATCTGGTATTTACACGACAGTGAAGTCTAGTCTGTCTCTTAATAACAACGCGAATTTTCCATATTGTGTTCTACTAAAGAGAAGCTGCTGTGCGTACTTGGGTATAGGCAGTTCGGAATAATGTGTGGAACTCAAGAAAAGCCCTACAAAATTTCTTATTTTTCTACAGTTCGTATTTTCCCACGCGTAACAGATAACAGAGGGAAGTGTCGAACCTATATGGACACGTCACTTGATGTTTGCGCGTGTGAGATAAATTGGTAGGTACCTTTATAGTTTGACGAAAAAAAGTATTGTTACAAGTTTGAGCACAAACTTTTAATATGGCAATTCCCATGAGTTCTTTTGGGATAGAGGTCTTATAATTAGAAATTAAAGAGTTGAATTAAGTTATTTATTTACTAGCTCACAAAGCTTACTAAAACACAAAACAGCAATCAACTATAACTTTCACAAAACAATTAGTTATGCACACAATTACTCCTGTGTCACAGACACGTTGATTAACTTTGACAATTAAAACACAAAGATATTTACCATTAATCAACTAAACGCTACAAATCACAATAAAATTCAGTCATATATCCAATCAACGGTCTCTGAAATAATGACAGTGTACAACCTTAATAGTCCGCAGTGGTGATGAATCGCCGTGTGCTGCGCAGCACCCCGAGAGCACCGCTGTCTTCACTCTTGAGGTTTTCGGTTTCTACTCCCGTTGCGCACCTCCTCTTCACTCGTCAGCCCGCCGCAGCAGTCCTCTTGTTTCGCCCAACACTGCTCCGAAAGTAGCCGCCTGCCGCCTCACAGTAGACTCTGACGTCACCAAGATGTCTTCACCAGTCTCTCTCCACAAGCATAGTACCTTCCTCTAGCACGACCAATAGTGAACTCCCTCAAATGTGCCGATTCTGCGCTTTTATACACCGGCTAAACTCCAGGGGTTCCCCGAATTACATGGGTCTAAAAATAGTCATTACCACATGTTTCGGACATGACTTGAGTCACGTAGGCCACCCTCGTAGACGCAGTTGGGACAGGTATCTATGACGTAGGTTCGACGTGACTTCCATCACGTAGCCGCCCGGCCTATGATTCAGGGGCCAGTCCACAAAGTGTTACGAAACAGCCGCCGACCACCGGCCTCCAGGTACATGGCACACAACAGTATATTAACTATATAAAATACGAATATGTAGATTTCCGTTGATTTTAATTCAGTATTGTTGTATTTAAGTAGAAAAATACACAGAACTATATACAGTTATTCCCTGCCAAAAATACAAGCAGCAAGAAAACTATAGTTAATGTTGAATTATATGCAATAACGGCTAGTGATATGTTTCAAAGGTTAATTTTGTAGTGGCAACTTTATCCGGAACGACCTATACACAGATATTCTTCAAGGCTAGTCTACAGGGCAGTGAACAAGCGAATTTTCCCAGTAATTAGTTTCAAGAATATTGGGGGAAAACATCTAAAAAATGTGGGGCGCACAGAGATGAACAAAAATCGCAGTGTTGGCGGATATGTATATTCGGCAAAAACTGAACCCCACTAGGGCTCTCCTGTAAAGCGTCCCAGATGATGATAACTGAACATTAATGTAACGTAAAAATACTTCCACTCTGCCAGCGATATTGATAATGGTACAATCAGGGTTTTAGGCAAACTACGTCAATCTCTTTCTTTCTGAACAAGTCACTGGTAGGTAACGCACGGAGACGCTAACGACAACGATGTTTACCCAGAGTTGCAATAACTCAAATTCCCTTAAGGGGAACGTAATCGCTGTTTTGATTTTCATCTTGTAAGAGGTACAATGGTCTCCATCTTGGATAAGACAGTTTTGTTTCCAAAATATGGGTAAAATAAAGAACATGTTACATTGTGGTTTGAAGACAGGTGGATATTTACGGTTTGCCTCTGCTTCATGGATTCAGATAAAAGGTAAAAAGGTGGGGGAGTTGAAATATACCTTTGCCCCCACCATCCGGTTACCCCGTGATATTACCATAAAACTTACTGGTAAGTCACTGACAAACTGGCGATGCGTGCATGTACACAGACGGAAGCAGTGTTTAGAAATTATTATACACCACATGTTTGAGTTGCCTGTGGAACCATTGCAATGGTAGAGGTCGTTCGGGATAAAGTGAGCATTTGAGATTTAACTTCAGAAAAAGATCACTAATCATTGCTGCATGTAATTCTACATTAATTGCCTCATTGCTTGTGTAGTTGGCAGCGAATTGCCGCATTTAGTTCCGTGTATTTTCCTATTTAAATACGATACTGAAATAAAATGAACATAAATCGACATAAATTGGTTTTATATTATTAATATACGTTTTTTATCAAGCAATATTGGTTCAAACCGACTGCACAACTTATCTTACAGGCGCAGTCATCAAGTGACGTGTTCAGGGAGGTTAGAAATTTCTCGTCGCCATCCGTTACTCGTGGAAAGATACGAATTGGCTGAAAATATAACTTCACCAGAGCTTTTTTTGAGTGCTCAGTTTATCCCGAACCGGGTATATAGGTTGTTAACACGTTCCAGACGGTACAGTAGCGACAAGAGATGAGGAACGAGTTCTCCAATAACACGAGCTCTATGACAGGAAAGCACTCTATTGGTCGTGTGCTGCAGATGTGTTAATACCACGTGCTCAGTGTGTGTAGTCGTATCTAATACAGTACGGCCACACTTAGCAACTACAATAAATGTACATTAAAATTAACTACGGATAATTAAACCTTATTTCTCAAGTAAGTCGCTATCAAGCAGCGCACAGAAAAATTAGGGTTATCTTAATTAGGAACACTCGTCATGATAAACAAAAAAAGTTTACACTTTGCATTGATATCAGAATATATCTTGCTTTTGCTAGATATTTATTTAATCGTTTCTAAGAGATGATGTGGCTGTAGGTCTGTAACTGTCTGTAAATAAATGTTAAGACTATCCTTTTTTACGTCACACGTATGTATGAAAAATTTTTACATGCACAGAATTTCTTTCAATTTGACAAGCGAACATCTGAAGTAACATTCCGAACTATACAATAAAAACAGTACATTCATTGGCACTAGTCATGCATTTTGCTTGCGAAATTGTAGTATCTGGATAATGTGTAGGCTTTCAAGTTGTTTTATAAGTAATAGTTATGATTCGTCATCATTTAATTTTACTTCTTTACAAAGTTATGCGGACGGCATGTTGCAAACAGTAAGTCAAATTTTCGAGATACATTTTGTTAATCATACGAATCCTTGATAAAATTTTTAATTTATTACTGGTATGTTACAAAATTAATCCCATTTTAGTCAAACATATTTATCCTGGTTCATGAAGAGATTTGCGGTGATCTGTCATAATGTCAGTGTTCGGGATCAACGATGAAAGACACTGATAGCAAAAGACAAAAGATAACACCGAAATTTTCTGATTATTCATTAATGACACGCTGCAAGGTTTTGCAACTCATTCTAAAATATTAAGTTCTGAAGACTGTTGCTATGCAAACATACACACTCACATACACACACACACACACACACACACTCTCTCTCTCTCTCTCTCTCTCTATATATATATATATATATATATATATATATATATATATATATATATATATATATATATATATATTAGCTGCCCCGGCAAATGTGGTTTTGTCACATAAATAACTTATTGTAAGTGTGTAAGGATGTGGTATATAAGTGGAAGAGGTCTAATAATAAAGAGATAGACTGGTATCAGCTCGTGGGGATAATTGATCAACTATCACTTACACAGTTATCGACCGAGTTCTAAAATTATTAAATTAAAAATATTTACTAAACAATAGCACTCTATTCGCAGCGCGCTAAACTGGTGTGCTAGGTATTTTCGTTGTAGTCTTTTTCCCTTCGGCTCTTTAAACGTTGTCCATTAAATGTTTGGATAATATGTAGTAAAGGCCAACGCACGCATCTACTTTTGCACTTATGAATCCAAGTGACATTTTCTGTTTTACAGCTGTAAAAAAATTTGTTGTTTAGTAAATTTAAAGGGCATCAAAATATTGTTTCTAACAAGCGTGCTGAACTTTTAGAAAGTAAATAGTGTAGCTTCTTGTGTGTTTTCTGTTTGTAGATAACCGTAATAGGAATAATTTAAACAGATTATCGTAAAAATAGATTCGCGGAGCACGCTACAACACCGTATGTGCGCCAAGTACCCACGACTTTTAATACTGCAATTTACAGGTGACCTGGAAAGTTTTTTGTTGAACTGTAAAGTCTTAGGAACACGTAAACATCACGTGTGTTGATTTTGCTCAGCTGGAGCTGTTAACATAAACTATAATCAAATGAGCTGACAAACGTAAACTAAACCAAGCATATACGTATAAAAAACATGTAAAAAAAAATTCCCGGGAACAAGATAAACAAATGTTCACTCCACATCTCTGACAATTATCGCGTGAGTTTTATGCTTTACCTCGTACCTCATAAAAGTCAAGAGAAAAAAAAAAACATTTGCCGAGATAAAGTAACGGACACTTTATGACAGCAACAAATTCGACAAGGACGGGAAGGCTGATCAAGATCACACAGTCAGCTGATTCAAACTCTCACGTGACGATCACACGTTCGTTCGCACGCGTGTAATGAAGCCACTGCGGCAACACACTAATACAAAGGAAAGTATTTGCTTTCAAAAATAAAATTAATTGTTGCAGAAACCATAGTTCTGCAAACTGCATTGCGCCGTAAATATATCCGTCCTAAGCGGCAGTGTTATGATTTTTTCACGCATGCGCTGCATGGAAATTTTACCGTGCAAACATTGTGCGCTGTTATGAGAGACCTGAAAATTTCGCGCTGTCTTTTCGGCGCAAGCTAGAATTCAAGCAGCTATATGTCTGTGTCACGTTCACAATTGGCCGTTGACTTACTCGACACTTCCTGGAAGTAACTAAGCCAATAATAAAACTGTCTCTGAATACAGGCCCATTTCACTGTGTCAGCGAGCAGCTAATAAACTGATGTTGTCTGCTCGAGTTCACAGATGCTCTTGGAGACTAGCCTACAGGTCAGTGATACCGCGAATTTTTCCGGCCTCTAGCAAAGAGGTAGACTAGCCTCCAAGAATATATGTGCGGGCATAGAAAGAGCAGGTACACGCTACTATCAGTTTTTATTGTGCTACTCGATACTTCAAGGCAGCTTGTTAACCGCACATATTCGCGGGTTCTCTAAGCTCATTCGCGAATATGTTCGGTCTGTAGTTATTATTAGAGATGATGGTGTATCGCGAAAATGTTTTGTGCCAACATAGCCTTGAAAACGCTGTAGTTTCATGCAACGTGTATGAGTGGATTATATAAACGTAGCGGTCTGCAGACCAATAACAAGCGTCAAATATTACGATATCGGGATTCTTATAGGCAATGTATTTGGATGTTTCTTGCAATGGGACAGAATGACGAACTGTATTTTGTAGACGAACGCCATTGCAATATTATGTCGTCCCAGAAATCTTAGCCAGTTTTCGAACAGAAACATGCATACCGGGCCCATACCGGGAATTGACAATGTCTTTTAATGTTTCTTGCAATGGGACAAAATGACAAACTGTATTATTATTGGCACAGTCAAATAGGGTAACAGCTTCCAGTACAAACTAAAGCCGCCTGGGAATTTGGACGTGTGTTGAAATCCAGCACAGTCAAGTTTTACCGCGATAAACCATCATCACTAGTTATTATTGGAGGCCGGGAAGATTCGCTGGTTCACTGAACTGAAGACTAACGTCCAAGAATACAATTGAAGCAGTCAACAACTTCCCATTTGCTACTCTCTGGTTTAGTGAGGGCCCGCATTTCAGTGATTCTTTATTATTATTATTTGCTCGATTCTTTCAGAAGGTTTGAAACTGGTCTACAGCTAATTATGAAAGTGACGTGCACTTATAATAGTTTGAATGCTAGCTTGTGTCCTAACGGAAACGTGAATTTTTAATTTCTCACGTCACTAGGGACCCTGCGATTAATACCGACGTAACCGAAGGCTGGTAACTGAAAAATAACACAGCTGTCCATTGGCTGTTCGCTGATACATGATTCCACATGAGTGAACCTACATTTAGGTGCTTCCTTATTACAGCCTAGGTGCCTCTCCAGGAGGAGTCAAGTAAATCTAGAGCCAGTTGCGAAAGTAACACGAACATACGTTAATTGCAATACTAACTTGTGCTCTAAAAAACGCAATATTTTCAGGTCTCTAATTATTACTAAGTATGATTATTTGAGTATATATTTGAATTTTTTTTTTTCTTAAAAGAATAATGCAATCATCTATGTGTGAGATGTAATCTTTTAATTCGAGACCAAAAATTTTGCGGTTTCTCTTAAAAGGAATGTAAGATTTCCCATGCCTGTACATGTAAGCTACATATGTGTGTGTGCAAATTTTCTTAATCTGTTCATAATGGATGTATACCTAATATTACCCTGAAAATCAATCTTAAACGTTTTAGATTAAATACAATACAACTTGGTCTTTCATTATTTTGACGCTATTCGGTGACGTTTCGTACTGGGATAGGATTTTATACTTAAAAAAATTAAATTTTTTAGTTATTTTTCAGCGTAGTAATTGGCTACTCCCGCTATGTAATTCATTTTACGGACATATTTAAAAAAAAAATACATTTTCTACTTACTTTTGTTCGCGCAGAAAAAATTGAAAACCGGTTTGGACCCTTTGTGATATAGGATGGTTGATGGTTAGGGAATAGAGTGCCCTAAAAATAAGGTGTTGAAACTTACGTATGCCTTACTTCTAAATAAGATGTTTTACTGCAGGATTTCGAAGTTTCTGTAACAATAATGGATTTTGTTCCTAACATTAGCATCGAGCTGTCAAGCCAAGTTTAAATGAAGGTTGCAGCTTGTTCATATTTGTGACTTCTACCGTTACAGAACTATCAGTAATCTTGGTTCAAGGTTACGCCAAATTTAGCATAACTGAGTGCCTTAGCTAAATGTAAAGATCTAAAAGGTACGTTAACCTGTTTTCTTTAAGCAGTCAGTGTTGTTAAGCGTATATAGCGTTATAATGTCGTAAAACCGTAGGTAAGACAGGAAATTATCACTCGTTATCGCAATCCAACTGAACAGTGTCAAGGATACACTCTGGTTATCCGATAAGAGATGATAATTTATGTTCTTTTTTTAGTTTAAAAATAGCTACTTGATCTATATAATCTACATTGAGTCACGAGCAGAACTGTTGCTTATCAGAAGCTAAAATATACCAAATGATATGATAGAGGTTAATGTTCTAATACGGTCCATTCTGATAGTAGGTGGTTCGCGAAGTAGGCCGCGAAGGAATAAATCAGTGAAATGTCGTAAGCATAATGGTAACTAAAAATAATATAAAACTCCGTCAAGAGGTAAAAAAATTAAAATTTGGAAATGTTGTATCAAGAAATACATTAAATATTGGTAGCATAAGCCAAAATTTCTCTGCAAGAAGCTGCGCTTGCGCCAGTCTTTTGTTTTATTCCAATTTTTGCGTATAAGGCATAACCGTATTCAAATAAAAAATACTTGGTAAGACAACATGTGGCGAAACGAGTTAGTACTGTTTCTGACCAAATTCTTTTCGTAGATAAACATAATATGAATAAGTTAAGAGGTTTCGCGTTAAAACATAATACGCGTGACGCGCTGCAACGCCGTCCATGCGCCAAGCGAGGTTTATAAACCTGCCGCGCCTGTTCTTTTCTACGCGAAACAGCTAAACTTATTCACACTATGTTTATCTACGAAAATAACACACGGTTAAAACTAGGCTTCTGTCATTTTATAAATGCAAAAGGCGTGTTAGAAACATGTTTTTGGGGCCCCTCAAAAATGACTAAAAACTGGTTTTTTAGACAGCTGTAACTTGGAAAATACCACCCTGATTCGCAAAACACAACGTTAGGAGCATGCGTTGGACTTGACTACAAACTATCCACAAATATAATTGTAGCGCCGCAGCTCCCATAGGAAAAATAGTAATACGAATATACTGCATGCCGGTTTGGCGCCGCGAATAGAAGCGATGCTGTTACCGTCGAGTGTGGAAAGCTGAACCTTATCGCTCCACTGTCTTCGCGCATCAAATGCGGAAAATTACATCCATCGCTCTTCAGACTCAGAGCTTCCGACAAGTGGGTATGTTCCTGTAGTTATCAATTGAGTTTCATGTATTCGCGATGGTCTGTCAGTACCGTTCCTAATTCGCCAGCATGCTGGTAATGTTTCCGTTGTCCATACAATTTTCTTTGAAGTGGCCTCTCTGTTGCCAAAGCAGCCCACCAACATAGCAAAATACAGCATTTCAGACTGCCGTACATCAAAATGAACTAACTGGATGTATGCGGAACTCGGAAATAGACGTTCACTGCACTTTGTTACAGACTTTCCAGCAATACAATTATATGGTCACATCTTAAACTCCCATTGTTCGGGGGGGGGGGGGGGAAATCTTGCGCACTAGTTCAGGGTTTGGCTCGTTGTAGCGACGCGGCATTTGATTCAAGGACGTCCTTATAGGTCCGTCACTTCTGAGTCTCTAACTCGCAAGTAGGCAGTCAAGGTTGGGCAGAGGGGGTGGAGTAAGAAACCCTTGCCGAGGAGAGATGGCAAGACGCCTAGTGGTCGAGCACCGCTTGTCGGCGATGACAGACACTCCTGGTGGCCGGAGTTATTTCTAGCTGGTGATGTCAGCGCGGGGCGGGGTAGCGCACCACCTCCCCCCACATAACACAGGTGCGGCAAAGACAGCAGCGGCGACGACTGACTGCCCGTCGAGGGCAGCGACTCGTCACGCCAGCCCGTCACCTCGTTATAATTAACGACGCCGTGGGCTCACGACCAAGTGTGCCCTCTCCTCCTGCTGCTGCTTTGTTCCACCGCCCTCCCTCGCCCCAGAGACTGATGGGCTCCGAACACGAGCAGCGCCGACGACAGAATTTTCGGCGCCCGGTACGTGTAGGTCTTCGTGCGCCCACTTCCCAATGGTATGTAGGACCTTTACCATGAATCAAGCCCTTGATAAGTGCATTCTGGACGTAACGTCACACTTGCCGCTGTTCGAATTTGCAGCGAGGACGCATATGCACTCTAGATAGAATGTCCTCATCAGACTACTTCCCAATATCGAGCCCTAGATCCGAATTTACAAAATGCACACTACTTCACATGAAGGGTAAAAGGGCTTATGACCTTGGACTCGAGCAAATTAAGAAGTTAAAAAAAATTGTTTGACTGAATGCGGCCTAGGTAACGTTAGAAATTCAAATGCTATGATTGCACTGTAACGGAAGATAAATAGAATGCACTCTGTAATGACTAATTGTAAACATTTATTCTCAGAATGAAAAGAAAAAAAAAACATAAAAAATTAAATATTTCTTACAAATAAATCAATGTCATTCTCAAATGGTTCTTCGCCAAGTTCACGTTTAAGGGCTTGTTACCGAGTTTTGCAGTGATTTCGAAAATATTTTTTTTATTGCTACCTGATACTGATATCAAAATTTTGCTCCACAGGTTTGACACTTATATGTTATAATTTGTAGCTGAATTTTTTTGTAGAAATGTACTGAACGGTTTTTTAGATTTCATCACCCAAAGTATCACGTTTTTTGTCGTGAAAATAAGCAAACATGAAGCAAAATATATATATATATGTATATATATATATATTTTTTTTTTTTTTTTGCTGACGAATAGTAAATTATTTTAAAAACGCATCCAAAGTATTGTGCATCGTGTGACTGCACATTGACACAAATTTTTTCAAAACTTTTGGTTAAAAAGTATTTGTGTTATTGTCACCAGTCTGAAAAAAAATTCAGGGACAAGTCCTTAAGGGGTATTGATCCCTACCACCTTGGATTTATCTGTTTCTTCTCGATAACTTCTGTTCCAGTTAATGTATCAAAATTTTTGTCACGACAAGGCATAGATACAAACTTAATCGATTTTCTGTAATTGCTGGAACCATAATATATTCATTATTTTGCAACAGGAAACAGCTGAGAAGGAAAAATTGCTTAATTTACGGGAGCGACTACAGAGGCCGCAACATTAACAGAAACAATGCCATATGTATTCCAAAAAGTGAATGAAACAATAAACTATGCCTTGTCAGCGTGAAAACAGTAAAACAATGTGTCTATTGCCTGATTTATAAGAATAACCGTAAAAATGATCTGACAGGGATCAATCCCCCTTAAGATCTAATTTCCATTGTATTATATATATATATATATATATATGTGTGTGTGTGTGTGTGTGTGTGTGTGTGTTTGTAGTGTAGGGTGTTAACAGAAATAATCAGTTTTTCGTATGCCACGCTTTGCAGTTATGTTTTATCATTATCCTGACGTGGGGTGGCGATAATCTAAATGTTTGTACTTCATGTTCTACTTGGAATGGTGTTGTTCTTGTCGAATCATGCGGGCAATGTGTTAGCAACGTTTCCTGCACCAATGCTGCACATATCTGGCGTATTACTGTACATTTGTAGCAACGTGCTAGTCATGTACTTTCGGCGTACTGGCAACGGTTCCCTGTAATGTTACCTGCACGAGTCGTTAGCACGTTGCCTGCACCTCTTCTGCACGTGCCATGGCAGGCAACGTGCATGAAACGTTACGTTGCTGTGTTGACCATTTACATGCAAACTATTTAATTATAATTGTCGCTTATACACTATACCCACACCCTTTTGTTAGAAACTCTGAGAATGGTAATTATAATGACGATGTGTGTATGTATACAGGATGTAAAGAAACAACCACGGAATATGCACACCATGCGAATCCAGTGTTAAACTGGACACGAAAATGTTCAGGCTATTCAAGACTAGTGAATATCTGCACTCTCTCATATTCTTATGAAACTCTGAATATATGCTCTGAACCACGTAAATAGACAGCTAACATGGTTGCAGATACTGTATAAAGGCTGGTGCGCGCTCCCCACGCTCATCAGTCTGAGGAAGGACGTGGAAGGGTGAGGTTACGTCGCTTGAGCTCTCCATCCCAGTAAGAAAGGCGAGCATAAGAAATCGTCGCGTCGTAGAAGGTGACACGCACTTGTTACTGCACACATGTACCACAATGAGTCGACAGTTCGCATTGCTATAAACTTGGTATCTTTGTAATCAGGATGAATGCTACTATTGGCCAAAAACAAAATATTAGAATGAAATACAACGGTATTCGTTTTTAGTGCACCTAAGATGCAACTAATTTTCGACATTAAAAACCTTATTTCCAGCAATATTTGAAAAATGCGAAGATGCTTCCTTTCATGTTCCAATACATGTTGTCCATTAGGCCATGACATGTAATCTAAGAGTAAATAATTTCATTTTAGTAAGTCTGGAAGTTTTCTTAAATTGTAGTTGCCCGTAGTCATGCTTATTTTGACTTTGACATGCTGTTATTTGAATAATATGCTTGCTAAAAAAAATTTCCGTAAGAGGTAAATGCAATCTCAAGGGACGTCAACAAAACTGACATATTAATTTCGTACTTAAACGGCCTTAGGTGGCAAAATTTTGTACGGCGAAATTTTAATGCACTTTGTGGCAGCACTGCACGGAGATAGTCCCTTCTCGCGGTCCACGTCCTTACGTCAAGTAAACGTAGAATCATTTTTGGACTGCCCGGGATTTTTAATTGTGCCCACAATATGCATGTCAGAATAGTAGTAGTGAGATAGGTAAGATATCTGTGGAGCGCAAGAGTGAACTAACTAAAGTTATATGTTGCCATATTGTGCTTTTAAAATGTAACCGTAAATTTTGCCCTTTACATTTTCGTCTCCAATTTAGCCCCGGAATCCGAGTGGTGTACTTGACGTGCGGTTGTTTCTGAACAACCGTTTTATATATATATATACAACACACACACACATGCTCTGTGAGTTGTTAGTGAGTGGTGGGTGGAGCAGTAACTCACTGGCCGGAATGTGTCTTATGAAGTGACAATGACCGCATCCACATGTCTGCAGTGAAGGGAAGGGAAACTGCTTCCTAGCACTGGACGTGCCACAAGACACAGCGGTGGGTTGTCAGACATCTGTCTCGCCGCGAGGTTGGTAGCCTTGTGACGGCAGTGAGAATAATATTCTCGAATATCTTCTTATTGTGTCTCTCGCTCGGCACTTGGAGTCAGAGAAGGGGGAGGGTAGGGATAAAAAGTGGCTGGACAGATGAGGTCAGCAGCACCACGCCCGGTATATAAACCGGTTGTATGATAGTCGGCTCTCTGTTAAAGCCTACACACAGTTGAATACTTCGATATTTGGCTTCACTTTTCCGGTATTTGAAATATTTCGTTAATACACTACAGAAACGTAACGACAGGCCAAATACAATTGAAAATATTTTTTTTACGAAAATATTGTGTTATGAATATGTGCGTGTGTGTGTAGGATGGGTCGTAAAACTGGTATCACGCAAATACATATTCCGAAAACAAGACCTTCTTTTTAAGACATTTGCCATATTTTATAATAAATTTTTCGCATAAAACAACCCCTTATATTGAATTAACTTACGGTCCAATCCAGTTACGAATGTTTCCGAAAATTTCTAGGACACGTCCGTTTCCTTTTTTTTTTTTTTTTTTATCAAATACACGTACTGCAAAGCACAGCGATATTTAAAAAATTACATTTTTCAAAATAACAAATGTTAGCCTATCTACTGGTTCACTGCAAACTACCTACTTCATATAAATTTTGGGATTTCTGTTTATTGAAAATGTAATTCTTTGCCGACTCCACTGTGTACGACTCCATAATATGCCATTAATTGAAAGTAATCGTAAAGTTAGACATTAAAGTCAAACGCTAAAGTTTGTAATAGTGTAACCCCCTGTACTCTCCGTTTTCTCTAAGTTTAGTAAATGTTGGCAGCCATTGTCACCAATCTACAGTGTATGAAAAAAATCGAGCGAAGATGATTTTTAAATTGATAGTTTATAATGTCACCATTGCAACACTTTTCCAATGTTCTCTTCTAAGTTTATGTTCACGTGAACATAAACGTAATGCTTCGCTAACTTCTGATAAATTCTAACGACAGACAAGGGAATGAAATTGCGATTTGTATGGAAATATGCTTTGCTGAGGAAAATGTTTGATACAGAAGTCGCATATCGAATGTTGGTAGGTAATTAAGACATTGATTTAGATCAGCTGTAATACAAAATCTTTATACTCTTATGTCCAAATTTTTTAAATTTTTATTATGTTTATGGCTTAAGTATATTTCGAAGAAAGAAATCATACTAATATTTATGTTTAAAGTTAGTGACACACAGTTACATGTTAAATAACCACATTAAGATTGCTGCCTGACGGTGACCCAAAGCCCTGACGAGAGCAGTGATGGGGATTTACATGTTAAATCATGTTAGACGCGCCTCAGTACCTCTCGAACCTGTTAAAAAGAACTCTTGTTCATGAAACAAACTGTAGCAGGGCCAGGGAAAATTTAGGTTGAGGCATTCAAGCAGTAATCCGAGTAGATTTTTCAAGTGTCCAATTAAGTAATGAGACCTCACTGAAAGAAAAATTGGGTAGGAAGTCTTCCCTGCAAAATTATTTTGTAGTAAGCACACAATTTTGTGGTGGCCAGAATATTTAAGTGGTGTCAGCAAAACGTTTTTGTGGTGACAACAAAAATAATTTTTCAGGGTAAATACCCACAACATATTGTATAGCTGCTACAAAATATTTTTTTCCGTGTGACTCCAGAATGTCACTAAAAACCTTCTCATGTCTGTAGGATAGATTGCATAGTACGTAGGTTCCGCCCCTGGTTGCGATTGAGTCGGTAAAATAAAAAAAAAAATAAAAAAATGGGAGATGGAAACTTAGTTGTGCTATATAAAGAGGAAAACAACTCAATCCCCCCCCCCTTTTTTTTTTACTGGGAAACAAAGTAATTTCAGATTTTTTAATGTATTAGCAGGAAAAGTAAACGCATTTTCACAGTCCCTAATAATCTGTCGCTAATTATTCAATTTTAGTCTGGAAATAACTCCTGAATTTGACACCAGCGGCAGAAATTGTCCCTTACCTAAGTAAATAACGTTACGCCTTCTAAACTGTAGTGGTGTATGTGTACATGTGTACGTGTTAGCAGTTCGCTGACAACTCACCTCTATGATACATTCATTGGTGACCCTATGTTATTTTACGACGTAATATTCAAGTTAAAAGTGTATTGTAGACGCCCACGGTCGTAGAAGAACAGGTCTGGACACTTGCCTATCTAACAATGTATTTTGCTTGACCCCCTTGTTGTTTGGTTGTAGTTCGTCAAGTTACCGAGAATATTGTGTTTTATTGGCGCTTCAGTTAGGGCGGTCGGACCCAAACTCCGCTCACTTTTTTCCATTGTTAAATTTATAAAGTAAACTAAGTTTGCTGGAGCCTTTTCTTGAATTTGTGAGCGAAGGAAGTATGTCGTAAATTGATAAAAAATACGTTTTGATAAATTGTTTATCTTAGTGGAAAGGAAGTGGGCGGAGTTTGAGTCCAACCGCCCTAACTGAAGCGCCAATAAAACACAATATTCTCGGTAACTTGGTGAACTGCAGCCAAACAACGAGGGGATCAAGTTTCCAGGCGAGTGTCCAGACCTGTTCTTCTACGGCCGTGTACACGCCTATAGCGGTTAAAAGATTCTTAGCCAACCTAAGAATGACCGAACTACCTATTTCCACCATTTTCGGGCACTATACAATATGCTTAGAGATGATGGTTTATCGCGGGAAAACTTGACTATTTGCTGGGTTTCAACGCACGTTCAACTTACCAGAAGATAATTGGCTTTCGCAAGTACGTGTAATTGTTACCCTGTTTGACTGAGCCAATAAGAATTCTTCTCTTGTAATGTCTGATGCCTGTTATTGGTCTGCAGACAGCTACGGAGTGTCAGACGTGTATCAACCAACCAAACATGTTGCGAAAACAACAGTGTTTTCAAGGGTATGTTGGCGCAAAAATTTTTCGCGATATGCCATCATCTCTAAATATGCATATGCTTTAACGAGTAGTGGTGCACCTGACATGAGTGCACATACGTGTAACGTACTTTGAGTGTTATTCCTAAGCAGATATCCGTTACGCACACTGAGAACTTTTCTTATACTCGTGTATAGGTCGTTCGGGTTGAAGTCAGCACTAGTAATTTAACCTTTAAAAAATATCACTAGCCGTTATTGCACATAATTCAACACAAACTATAGTTGCCTTACTGCTTGTAAAGTTGGCAGCGAAATTACGCAATATAGTTACGTGTATTTTCCTATTTAAATTAAATAATACTGAAACAAATTAAACCTAAATATACTTAATTGTATTTTATATAACTAATAAACTTTTTTTTATCAAACTGTATCGATTCATACCGGCTGCACATATAATCTTACACCCGCAAATATCAAGTGACGTTTCCAGAGAGGTTAGATATTTCTCGTAATAAACTGTTACGAGCGGAAAGATACGAATTGGCTGAAAATAGAACTGCAGCAGGGCTTTTTTGAGTGCTCACTTTATCCCGAATCGCCTATAATCGCCGAAGCTATGCCTACCGCTGAGCGCCTGGGCAGATAACCACCTTACCGTGTCATCAAATAGATTCACAAGCTTCGTTGTTGTGCACAGAGGGGGGTGAGGAGGGGAAGGGAATCTACCAGGGCCTGAAACCATCCTAGCATCCGCCTCCAGTAATTTCTAAAAACTTCTAGAAAACCGAAATCAGGATGGTCGGAGGTCGGGAATGTAATCCGAGTCCTTCCGAATGTGGTTGTGGGTATTTTTCAAAATCCGTGATGTTTTTATCCCCCTCTTTTTTTTTTTTCGTTTGTACCACCGCGGACTACGTTTATTTCAGTTATTTGTCTCTTCTTCCGTTTCTTCGTCATTTCTTGATGTTTCTCTCTTCTTCCCTCTGTTGAAGTGGTCGCATTCTTCTTGTGTTTTTTTTTTCTTCCATGGAAACCTTTGGAATCTTGCAATTTCTTTCTGAGTGGCAGTCGCTCCTCAATGTCTTGTGGAGTAATTCGGAGTTCGTCAAAGTCATTTATAATTTCTTTGCACCATGTGTTATCCTATGGTAACATGATGGACTCGCATTCGAGGAGATCCGGGTTCAATTCCCGGCTCCGGCCATCTCGGAATCTCTCCAAGGTAATGCTGGGATGCTTTGTTAACATAGGCCATTGCCTTCTCCTGCCCTAGTTCCTGTCCTTGTGTATAGTTGTAAGTTTCTCCAATGACCTCGCTGTCGACTAGACGTAAAGCCAATTATAACTAATTTTACTTCGACCCATTTTAAGATAATTGAGAAATAACGCGATTAATTGTTTCGGTTTTGGTATTTAATCAAGGGTTTGTTCGATGCTAAATTACTGAACAACCTGTCGGAAAACGACCAGAGAAGATCCGTTGTTTGTTTGTAGTTGTCATTATTTACTCGCCGGTTCGTGGGTGGAGGGCGTTGAGATGGCGCGGACGCTGACGTCGAAGCCGGGACCCGCTGCGGGATGTGACGTGGACGAGGTCGCGACCGCAATCACGCCACGTCTCCACTCACACCTGTCACCGCCTTCCTTCTCCCCGCGGGTCGACGACCCCCCGTCATTCGCGAACAGCGTTGCCAGACATACTCTGTCGTCAAGGCATCTTTAAGGGGGATTGATCCCTGTCAGATCGGTTTTATAGTTTTTCTTATAAATCAGGGTATATATACATTGTTTTACTTTTCTCACGCTGACAAGGCATAGTTTATTGTTTCATGCACTTTTTGGAATACATATGGCATTGTTTCTGTTAATGTTGCGGCCTAGTCGCTCCCGTAAATAAAGCAATTTTTCCTTTTCAGCTGTTTCCCGTTGCGAAATAATGAATATATTATGGTTCCAGTAATTACAGAAAATCTATTAAGTTTGTATATATGCCTTGTCGTGACAAAAACTTTGATACATCGACTGGAACAGAAGTTATCGAGAAGAAACAGATACATCCAAGGTGGTAGGGATCAATACCCATAAGGGGCCTCCCTACCTGCCCTTCAAATGCGTTGCAGCGAGTTACGACTATTCTCGTTTAGACGAAACTATTTAACGCATATTATATCTGTATATCTACGAAAAAAACACACACTTCAACTATGTCGCTATAGTTTTAATAATTCGTCACGTGTATTAGAAACATTATTTTCTGGTCTCCAAATATGGCGTGTTCAGAATGCCATATCTGGAAAATTAACAATCGGATTCGAAACACATAACTAGAAAGACGCGTTAGACTTTTAACTATGCTGGCTGCAATAAAACTCTGTAGTCACCGCTTAAAGTTCCATAGGACAAAGGATAATAGGAAAGCACTGAACACCATTTGGGGGGCTTGCACGTAGAGATGCTAATGCATGACATTCGTTGGATAGCGGCAGTCTTACCGCTCCTAACTTGCACACACAAGCACAACCTATCTAGGGAGACCCCTTAAATATGTGCTCTGAATTGTAATTTCGTTGTAAAATTACCTTACATTGGTCGCGAAATAAACACTCCAATTTAGAAAGGAGTAAGGAATTTGTTAGACGCCCCGTTCAATTTTTTTTCCAGCTAAATAAATTTGGACTTTCTTTACAAATTTTAATTTATTTCAACAAAAACAAAAATTACATGTTTCATAATGCTAAAAACCGTAAATAATTCTTATTAAGAATAAACTGTTAGAGCAAACTTTTAAAATAAGTTCATCAACATTTGGGTGCCAATAGACTAAATTTTTCGTTCCCTTTCCAACATTTTGGGAAGGGGATGTATACCCTATCCTTTTCCTTGCCAAATGTTATTCCACTGTTTTATATATGGGCCTAAAGTAAGGTAGGCTAACTCGGGAGAAAATGCTTCTTTTTTTAATTGTTATATAAACTTTTTCTTTATAATCCTACAGCTCATTACAGACTTTCAAAAATTTCCAACGAAAATAGTGTCCTGACGTAATATGTATTTGCACATGTAATCAAACATTATAGTTTTAAAATTCGGTAAGTGCTGCATCTTTCCTCGAGTTACCTTTTACATAGGAACAGGAAAAATTCGCGGGTTGGCTGAACTGTAGACAAGTATCCAAGAATATCTGCGCACTCAAGCAGACAACACATGATCATTGGCTACTCGCTGAAACAGTGACACTAGATGATTCTGCTCGCATTTGAATGCGTCTTTATTACCGGCTCAGCGCTGTACAGGAGGTGTCAAATAAGTAGAGACCTGAAAAATTCGCGTTTTCTTTTGGCGCCAAGCTATAATTCCAGCAACTGTAAGTTCGTGCCACTTTCGCTATTGGTCCGTGACTTATTTGACACTTCCTGTAAGTCGCTTAGCCAATAGTACAGAAGCAACTAAATGCAGGCCCACATAAGCGTCATCGAGCAGCCAGTGAGCAGATAATGTCTGCTTGAATACACACATGTTCTTGGAGGCTAGAGTACACGTCAGTGGACCCACGAATTGTTCCCGTCTCTACAAATAAGTCATGGGTAGAGATGATGGTTAGGGCCCGGTAGTTTACGCGAAAAGATTTTTGCCCCACTTTGTTTCACTGTCTTACGTGTACACCTGCAGCTCAACTTCATGATTATTGGCAGAGTGTTTTTGTGCAGAGTTATTATTCATTAGACTGTGCCAATCAGTACACGGATAACTGCGACACATCACGTCTGTGATTTGCGGGTTTAACCTCCACACGCTGGGTGTTACGACATCCAATCACTGACCACAATGCAGAGATGAAGGTGCGCACGTAAGACACTGAAACAAAGTGCTGCGAAAATATTTTCGCGAAAACTACCGGGCCCTAATGATGGTTTATCGCGGGAAAACTTGACTGTTTGTTGGGTTTCAACGCACGTTCAAATTACCAGAAGATTTCTGTAGAGCTGTTGCCGTATTTGATTGAGCCAATAAGAATCCCGCTGTTGTAATATGTTATACCTGTTATTGATCTACAGCATGGTCGTAGAAGAACAGGTCTAGACACTCGCCTATCTAACAATGTATTTTGCTTGACCCCCTTGTTGTTTGGCTGTAGTTCGTCAAGTTACCGAGAATATCGTACTTTATGGCGCTGTTTTCCGGGCGGTCGGACTCAAACTCCGTCCACTTTTTTCCATTGTTAAATTTATAAAGTAAATAAAGATTGCTAGAGCCTTTTCTTAAATTTGTGAGCGAAAAAAGTATTTCATAAATTGATAAAAAATACGTTTTGATAAATTGTTTATCTTAGTGGGGAGGAAGTGGGCGGAGTTTAGTCCGACCGCCGTAACATCAGCGCCAATAAAACACAATATTCTCGGTAACTTGGTTAACTACAACCAGACAACAAGGGGGTCAAGTTTCCAGGCGAGTGTCCAGACCTGTTCTTCTACGACCGTGATCTACAGACAGTTCATAGTGTCAGACGTATATCGCCCATTCATACATGTCACAAGAAACTACAGGGTATGGTGGCACAAAACATTTTCGCGTTGGACAATCATCTCTAGTCATGGGCCAACTGCGACCGTGACATGAACTTAAAAATTGTTTGAATTCTAGATTGCGTTCAAATGAAAACGCAAAATTTTTCAGGTCACCACTTAGAGCCATTGATTAATTTTGCAACAACTTGTTTCAAAGCATTACATGCACATCTGCAGCTGTGCTTCATGGTTATAGGCAGCAATATTTTGTGCAGAAACGTCGCTCATTTGACTGTGCCAATCAGGAGTAGATTACTGAAACACGCATGTCTGTGATTTGCGAGTAAATCCTCAAGATGCTGAGAGATAAAATAAATCCAACCACGTAATTTATGGCCTACTGCTGGTTAGTTTATATTTTATCGTATTCAATAATTAAACTTGCTTTATTCTGCAGAACATCGTGGGTATGTATATTCATTTTATCCCAGTAAAATATTAACCAGACACTATAAATTGTATATATCTAAATCATTTCCGACAAACCCGTGCTTTTGGTTGACTCCAATAAAGTTTTCCTCAGTATTTATGCAACGTAATTCCTTATAACTTTACCAAATAATTTTCCTTGGAAAATATTTTTATACGTACAAAAATTTGTTAAAGTACAAATCAATTAATTTAAATAATTTTTTTTCTGAAACAACGCAATAGCCGGTACTATGCTAGAGACAAATGAAGATCGAAAATTTCCGTACGGTATTTTTTCGGAAGGTGTTGCAACGCTGGATGAGCCCCAACAGTCGGAGGGCAGCTAACGCGATGTTGGCGTGAGGGACGGCTTCGCGTGCCGCAGCCGCATCGCTCTTCAGCTCGGGCCGACCAGTTCAGTTCCCCCGGGCGATGGAGTTATTTATTTCCCCTCCCTTTTAACTTTCCAAATCGTCGTCAAACACGCATTCTTTCTTCTTCCCGGCGCGTGGTGGGGAGCTGTTGTTTTCACGCCCCCGCCAGTGGGGGGGGGGGGATGTGGGCGGCACGCGACTTGAGAGTTTGAGACTGGCGTAACGCGGCAGAGCTCCTGGTGGGAAATGTAGGACAGCTGATAACGCAGAAGCTGAACTGCAACACGAGTTAGCGCCAGCTTTGGCCAGTAAGATTCGCGGGTTTCCTGATCTGTAAACTAGTCCCCAAAAATGGCTGTGTACTGAATTAGACAACAGCTGTTCATTGTCTACTCGCGGACACAGTGATACCTAGAGATGATAGTTTATCGCTGGATAACTTGACTGTTTACTGGGTTTCAACGTCCGTTCAGCTGACCAGAATATTACACGTTTTAGCTTGTACTTGTAGCTGTTATCCTATTTGACTGAACCAATAAGAATCCCAATGTTGTAATGTGTGATGCCTGTTATTGGCCTGCAGACAGCTACGTTGTGTCAGAAGTATATAACCGAGTCATTGAGATACTACAGCGTTTTTAAGGGTATGTTGGCACAAACCACTTTCGCGATATACCATCATCTGTAGTGATACCTATACCAGAGACTAAATAGTAATACAGACGTGAAATGACGTGGCGGCTTGTCTGATGAAAGCGAACTTCGCCGCTTATTGGCTGCCCGGGACTGTTGATATCTGCCGCGTGTCAGTTTGGCTCCTGCATGTTGCAATAACTTTCTTATTGGCCTGGCTGCCGGCTAGCAGGGCAGTCGCCTTACGCTGATTGGTGGCAGGCGTTAGCGCCATGTTGCTGGCCAGGGAAGCCATTTTGCTGGTGTGTGTGACTGAGTTTGCCGTCTTACCAGCTATTTCACTTCTGTATTCCTAAATATTCTGTACCTAAACGAGTCTGAAAACAAAATTGCTCTTTCTTTACAGCTCAAGCAACAAATAACTTAGGTTAATTCTACTACAGGTTAGGAATATCAATGTTATAAGTTTGGCACAGAGACAATTTCTGCTACTTGAGCGCTGGTATTGCTAATGCACCAAACTGACCAATCACAGAGTTTTCCTGAATTTAAGTTACATCAAGTTGATAATTTAAAACGCGAAATTTGGCAACGTACGTTCAGCTTATCAAACGCTCACTGACTTGTCCTTGTACGTGGAGTTGTTACCCTATTTGACTAAGCCAATAAGAATCACAAGATTGTAATATTTAATGCCTGTAATTGGTCTACAGACAGCTACGAACTGTCAGACGTATATTACCCAATTGTACATGTAGCAAGAAACTACAGCGTTTTCAAGGATATGTTGGCACATAATGTTGTCGCGATGTACCATTATCTCTAGTCCCATTGTTAAGCACCGCTTTCCTTGGGATACATCCACACTTCGCTACTGTTTAAATTTATTACGTTGCAGTAACGAAGGAAGATAGCTTTCCCCGTGACATAAATAATGGGAAATCCCTTACAGAAAAATCTAAAATTCATCAGGTAGACCTACACTTTCGTTGGCAGCAGTCAGAACGAGCTAGTGAGAACAGGTTTATATTTCTGGATTTGAAATATATCTGCGCTGTTATCTGCGGGGAAATATATATATATATATATATATATATATATATATATATATATATATATATATATATATATATATATATATATTTGCGAAACTATTCCACATGCACACATTGTGCTCATGTACGAAACAAAAATGCACTTTGAACAAGGATGGAATACCATGTTTAAAGCATAATTCTCATAAAAATCATTGTTTCTAAACCCTCAAAAATAGCTAAATACGTGCGTTTCAGACTGCAGTACTTATATGTACTAATCGGATGCGTGCGAAACTCAAATATAAACTTGCAGTGAACTTTGTTACAGACTTGCCACCAATAAAATTGTACGTTCACTGCTTGAGGTCCCATAGTAAATGGATCGGCGAAAATATTGCACTCTATGTCAGTGCTTGGCTCGATGTGGTGATGCGACATTTGATGCGCTCTTCAAGGTCGCCCTTATCTCTCCGTCGCTTCTGAGCTAACGCACAGGAAGGCTATTTCCTTATATAAGTTATTGCTGGTTCATGGTTGGCGATGTGGCTAGGGCGCTCGACCCCATCAATGCGATTCGGTTTCTATTGCCGGCAAGAGCGACCCGACATTTCGCATGTGAGCATGGTGCCCGACGATGCCTTTGACTGGTGGGTTTTCTCGAGGATCTCCCGTTATTTCCACCCACCAGTGTTTCACCATCCTCTCCTAATATTGCCCTCACTAGATCTCTCCAATCTCTCCGCTGAAAAATATTAATAAATTCTGTGTATGGTATATTGAGTAAGTTACTTCTGTATATCATCCTGTCCAGAATAATGCTCAAATTAATGTATTTTATTACTTCTTCGGGTGTTAATTTTTAATTCGGTTTAAGATAATTCACTCTGTCTTTTACATACACTCAGTTAAAGTTATAAAGTGTCTTCTTAAAAGGAAAAAAAAAAAAAACAATGGTGCCAATTATACTCAAACTGCTCATTAAAATTGCCACATTAGCAATATCATGTTAAATAGTTCCACGTGATAAATACGTGAATCACAAGCACTCAAAACGCATGACAGAGCGCTTCGAGTCGGTATATAATGAGCCACGCTCGGATTTTCGAACTTGTCCAAGGGCTGTGAAAGTGCAGGGTCTCGCTACTTACAGATCTTATTGCTCAACTCAACACCTCGCCATGGCAACGCGTTGCTTTATATTAGGGGATGTGCACGTGTTACTGCCGACATACACTACAACGATTTAACAGTTCGCATATCTATAAGCTCGATATCGTAATCAAGAGGAAATGCCACTGTTTGTTAAAATAATGACATATATTTGGTGGAGATAATTTTATTTCTTTTCAGCGTACCAAATATGTCGCTAATTTTTCAGTTAAGTTCCTTTAATTTCTACAATTTTACTACACAAATTATAAGTTTTAAAAATGTTTTCGTAACTGTGCAAGTAAGCTGAGAAATTAAATTTCAGTGTAAATTATTTCGTTTCAGTCAGTCTGTTTTCGTTGGATGCATGCTGACGTAACTACGCAAATTTTGACTGTGACTTGTTATCGTGGGCATAAAATTTATTAATGCTAAACATTTTCCATAGGAGGATAATGTTGTTACTAGTAACGTCTACATAACTAACAACGTATCTTGTGAAAAGGATTAATTTTCACAGTTGAACGGCCTTACAAAGGCCACGGCTGCTTCGTCTGCCAGTTACTGCCCTTCTGTCAAGTCGTGTGTCACTGTTTCTAATAACGTCGCTGTCGACGAGACGTTGAGCCCACTTAAATTTAAACAAAATAATGTTAATTAAGGTTTGTAAGTTCTTAAATACTTTTTTGTTAATTTGAAGTACGATCAAACTGATTAACCCGGAATTGTTGCAACTAAACTATTACTGCAAAATTCAAAACCAGTCGCTTACCTCGTTTCGAGCGGCATAAGGCACGGTACATGCTAGAATATATCAATTAAAAGATAGGCCTATAAATGTTAGTTCTTTCCAAGTTTGAGAATATATTACTTGTCAATGACTATCTGTTAGTGATGCGTGGTGACAATATCAAACTAATCAGAAGATAACGTTAACGGGTTTTCTAGGCATAGTCATAAAACTTTTAACTTAACATTTTCGTAAAGAAAATTCCGAAAAGTTATTCGAAATAGTGTTTCATTTTATGTGCATTGTTCAACTAAACAGTGAGTGGTATATATACTGAACCATGTGCATTAGGGGTTAACGTCTATTGAAACATTAACTTCTTTCGAGGGAAAAAATTGAATTTTTGAGTGACTACGACATTTTTGGGCAGTTCTGATGATGACAATAATTAATATTTATGGCGCAGAGTTGCTTTTATGATTATTTTGCATAACACATCCACGCAAATTATTTAGGTTCACGATTAAAAACAATCTTGTGCTAGTTAAGTTTACTGTTTTCATCATATCATCTGATTTCATTCCAAAAAAAAAATGTTTTTGAAAAAGTAAATTACAGTTGTTGACACTTAAACACATACATGTACGGGGAACACATAACCTCATCCTTCCCACTATATTTCACTTGCTAAGTTAATAAAGTTAATGTGAGAATGACTCTTAAATGAACGCAACTGAAATGTTAATCTCAGGACAAACCCAGGATTGTAACTTGGAGACTTTCCACCATTATCTGGGAATGAAAGTTGACTTAGTTCTGGACGCCTATGTTAATTTTTTTTATTTCGAACACCTTATTTTTCGTTACGCCGTATGAATGTGTCGGGTGACACCGTCATCCTTTCCTAATTATGTAACAGTACCTCATTGACATTTATTACCTAAATTCAATGATATTTCTTTTTGGAGTGCATTGTTGGCGCGAAATATTTTGTCTGTTTCGTGACAGAGTATTATTCTTTTTGATGGCTACTTATTAAATTGGCTTTTGGAATGTACCTTCGAAAATATGACAGACGCTGTACATGTTACACAAGTTTTAATACAGAGTTAGCATTCGTTACGTTTTAGATAGTCTTTTGATTATTAAATTGTCTTCGACTTTTCCAATTCTTAACTTTAATTGAAGTTAATTTTGAAATGTCCACGTGAACACTTAGTATAACGTATAAACCCGTTGAAAGTAGTTACGCTTGTTGCGAAAATCCATCTGATAAGCGGTATTGATGAAACACGATTGTGCGGTTGCTGTCGATATTAATAGTTAAAATAAAAATAAGTTTCGTCGAGATAAGACATATTACAACACTGAAAAGGGAATTGTAACATCAGAGCGCATAGTGTGTGCGTACAAAACACAATCCTATCACATCCTGAAAGATTAGAACTCGGACAATTGTTTTGAGTATTTTAAAATGTGTTAGTGATAAGAAAACTGAATTAAGAATCTAAGTTTTTCTGTGCAGTGTACCGCCATCGCGATATGTACATCAAATGAGAAGTTTTGATTTTGTCATCAAACTAACATGTTGGTATGGTAAAATTTTATTGGTTGTATGCGTTTTTCTTTGCAGTGTATCATCATTGCGATATGTACATCATATTTGTTATCAAACTACTACAAATAATACAAATCCATTAACAGTGTCAGAGATCCTCCATTCATGGCGACAACCGCTTTCACATTTTTTTCTCACAGACGATCAGCTGTGAATGTTACCCGAGGCGAATATGTTGGAGTGTGTGAAGATTGTGTGGTCAACGCTTATCAGCAACATGAGGTATGGACTAGCGCCGAAATGAAGGTCATGGGGAAACAGGAGACCTTCGAGAAAACTCGCCAACAACGACAACCTCCGGCAGGATTCACTAAAAAAGTGTTGTAGGCAAATTTATTTGTGGTACAAAACTAATATTTTGGTAATTAGAATCTTTTAGTGGCGACAACAAAAGTTTTTTTTGTGGTGCGTACAAAAATATTTGACATGGTAAATATATAAAAAAAAAAAAATGTTGCAACTGCCACACAAGGTCCCTCCCTCCTTTTTCGTGTGTCCACGTGAGAAATTTCAGACCGACTTGGCGGGAGGCGAGTGCCATAGTTGATGCGTACCACAAATACTTTGTCTCCCATATTACTTTAGGTCGTTATTATACCTCGGTGCGTTGTAGATAACACAGCTATATTTCATAGTCAGAACAGCGATCCTGTTTTCACTGGTTCGTTCTGATTGCTGCAATCGAATCTGTTTTGATAAGTTCGATATTTCGCAGTAAGAAAGGCAGATGCCATTAACTTTCCCTAGAACGTTATCTTTTTATAACATGACCGTGACATAGACGTTAAAATGAGTGTATTTGCGCAAGGAATACTTTACTTACACGTATGATTCTTCCCTTTATTACAAGGGGCTAGTTTCACCAACCTCTGTTAAGCATTTAACATTTGTTAAAGAGGATTAACAGAAGATTTTACACATAAAACTGTCTGTTAACATTGTGTAACAATGGATTCCGGCCTGCAGGTCATTGAATTCGTTGAATTCACGGGTTCACTAACCTGTAGGCTAGCCTCGAAGAATACGTGTGTACTCAAGCAATGAGTAGCTGTTCATTAGCTGTTTGTTAACGCAGTGGTATTGGCCTTCATTTAGTTACGTTTTTTTTATTGGCTCAGCGACTTACGGGAACTGTCATAAGAGTCGAGCCCCAATTCAGAAATTAACACGAACTTATAGTAATTTGAATTATAGCTTGTTCCTTGAAGAAAATGAGAATTTTTCCGGTCTCTACTTATTAGCATAAATACTTCGCCTTATAATGTAATATAGAACAATTGAAATAAGTAATGGCCGTGTGTCAGTGTATCAGGCACGGTCGTAGAAGAACAGGTCTGGACACTCGCCTATCTACTAATGTATTTTGCTTGACCCCCTTGTTGTTTGACTGTAGTTCGTCAAGTTACCGAGAATGTCTTCCTTTTTGGCGCTGTAATCCGGGCGGTCGGCTCAAAACTCCGCCCACTTTTTCCCCGTTGTTAAATTTATAAAGTAAATAAAGATTGCTGGAGCCTTTTTTTTTTTAATTTGTGAGCGAAAGAAGTATTTCATAAATTTATAAAAATACGTTTTGATATATTGTTTATCTTAGTGGGAAGGAAGTGGGCGGAGTTTGAGTCCGACCGCCCTAACTGCAGCGCCAATAAAAAACAATATTCTCGGTAACTTGGCAAACTGCAGTCAAACAACAAGGGGGTCAAGTTTCCAGGCGAGTGTCCAGACCGTGGTATCAGGAGTAAAATCAGATATAAGAGCCTCGGTGGTGCAGTGTTCTAACCACTTGCCTCCCACCACGGAGATCCTGTCTCGAGTCTCGCCGGGATTGATCCCTACCCTTAATATGTGGGGAACGTGGCTGACGGTATCGTTGACCGGTGGGTTTTCCAGGGTACTCTCGTTTTCTCAATTCTTTTCACTCCGTCAGTTCTCCTTTGTGAGGGCCTTATTTCATATAATCCCTGCTCCGCTGATGTCTAGGGACTCCCATTTCAGTGTTGTCATGTCGTGGGATTTGACCCATTTCGTGGGACTTATTAAATATAATAATTACATATGGGACAAAGGGATTTTTTGCTGTAAATGTTAATGCTATGGGACTTTATTTCATAACCTTATATGATGAGCTATTATAATCTTCATTGTATCTTTTAAGGTTTTTAGCACTGTTGCGTTGTGTATTACGTTTAAATGTTTTTGTATATATATATATATTTTTATAAGCTCTTTAGATATGTGTTTAGCTAATCTCTTTGGATATATTTCTTGTCATACGGGTTCGTTCCAAAGGCTAGGAGCACAAGGCGCAGGAAACATACAAATAAATAAATAACCCATATAATATATCGTACAAATTAACGGTCAGTTAAAAAATAATTGTTTCTCGAGACAATATTACTTTTTTTTAGTTATGGGATTTTTTGTTTTGCATATGGAGCATGGGATTTCTACTTCTCTAACACTGGCAACACTGTCCCAGTTAATAAGTCTGCCAATTAAAGGTGTGCATAGTGTGCTTTGGCTCACTCTTCCTACGCTTGTTTATTTTTTCTAAAGAAACAATGAATCTGGAAGAAAAACGAATTTTACACCCTAAACTGGAAAAACAATTTTCCAGTGATTTTCCACTCATTAAATTGGTTGAAAATGCTCCATTAGGACTCTTTCGAAAACTACTGATAAAACCAACGAAATAATCTCACTGATTCAATCGAAATTTTTCACTAATTGAAAAAGTAACGTTTTTTTTTCTTAAATGTACAAAAATTGCGTAACCATGCTAATTCAATCTGTTACCTAAATCAGTTGTTTTCTCACTTTTTATCAGTCCACTTTGACAAAACAACAGATTTGCCTTGCAACATATTGCCAGTGTGAAAATTCCTCTGATTCTTATTTATAGTGTGAATTTGAAAAAGCACAGCAATTACGTTGCAGGGTAGAGCACGAAAATTCTTAACGTACTTCGAGTTCCTTCCTACGTCTGCAAGGGAGAGATGTAAACACTCCAGAACCGGTACGCAGGAGTTAATCATGCTTTTACTGCTGTACGTCTTTGGAAGGGATTATGCACTTATTATATTTATCAAGTTTTTTCTACCAAAACCAGAAAACTATAAGGTTTTTTGCGTTAGAATACCTAATTAATCACTAGCGAGAGAAAGAGGAATCGCGAAAATCTTGAATACTGAAATATTTTTGAAATCTTTGTAGTGTGCTACGTCTTTGCTGACGAAGTGCGGACGTTCAAATTTGGTATATCATAACTTCTCTGGTTCAACCGAACGGGAACACACAAAGAAAATGTTCGAGCATGTGCACGCTACAGTGTAATGTGGCAAATATTAAACGTTTTATTTTGTATTTCATACTTTTGTTTTAATAATTCTTAACATCGTTTTTCAGACTACTCTTATTGTTTGATAATAATAGCGTTTTCGAAATTTTTATGAAACTGTGTAAGAAATACTGGGTCAACCTGCTTCGCAACCCTTCCCCCTCCCCATCTTTCCCACCACCACTTCCTAATCGGACTGTAATTATTTATTAAATATTTTTGTTTTACTCTGTTATTGTTAATGGAAGATTATGCATACTGTTCCTTACTCTCCACCAAAAAGTCAGAAAACAAAACAGTTATCTAACAAATTAAAAAGGCTTTGGAGAATATTATGCTAAGCATGCAGTGACAAAGTTTTTAGTATGCCGGTATTGGTTAAATGTTTATAAATATACATTTCTAATGCAGCAATCCTGATAAGGGGGTTGCCTATTGGTGGAAAGTGTGCAGGAAAGTTATATAAATTCTTGCTTCATGTTTGTATCTCGTTTAATTTTTTCTGATACATAGTATGGTGGAATACTGTTAGCTATGGTAAAGAACTCCAAACCAGGGTTTATGTACAGGGTTGGAATCAACGATTTTATAATAATAAAATTAGCTGAATATTAATTTGAAATTATGGTTATATTTGCCAACCACAAAAAAAATACTTTTAATATACATTTTACCTATTGTAGCACGTCACACCATAAAAAATAGTCTGCTTCCGGATAAAGATTACAAAATCTCTAGGCGACTCTGAACACTTCGTATCTCGTTTATTGTGATGCACATCGTGTGCGTCTTACGACGGAATTTAAATAACATTTTGGAGGCTATAGACTTAAATGTGGGCACATTTATGATTTAGCATGACCAGGGGGTCTAAGCTGGAGCTTCACTCGTATTTACGAGTAGCTCTTATGCGGAGGTGTAAGTCGAACGATTTTCAGAAGCAGAAAGGTCGAACCATTTCAGAGCCCTCGTATACGTCCAGACCGTACGAGCTGGGACTCTATCGGGTACGCACCGTTCAAAACGACAACTCGTGTACGTCCAATGTGATAAACAGGCAACGTGATGTAGAACTGTCCAGCAGAAGAATGAACATCTGTATGATATAATTTGCCAAAGTGTTTTTACTGTGAAACTGTGTGTGTAATGTGTGTAACGTATTTGGGTAAGAGTTTAAAATGTTCTTACGTCAAAAAGCATGTACAATATCCGCATTTGTGCCGTATTTCAGCATTAAGTGTAAGTAACCAAGAATTTTGAAAGTCGTAATTTTTTTAGTATTAATCTTATATTTTATGTGACAAGAAGGACCCGCCATCAGCTGCAGGACGAGAAAGAGAGAGAGAGAGAGAGAGAGAGAGAGAGAGAGAGAACTGTATTTCGCTTCACGGCGATGGATCCACAGTAATCTCATTCACTGGTACCTGCAGATTGAAATCTCTTTGGTTTGAATTGGTTTTCTATTCGATTTTCTTCCTTTGGAGCTCACGAAACAGGGGATATACGCGCTTTTACTCTTCCAGGCACCATTTATATCCTTGAAAACAACTTAATTCTGTGAAGACACGGTCGTTTGCGACATTAAAAGTTTATTATGTCAGTTTCCAATTCCCGTATTTGAAGAGCAAAGAGCGATGTAATAGTGACTTATTTGCAGTTCTATAACGTGTATGGAAACATCAATCTTTTCAACCAGGATAGAGCGTAGATTGAATTTAATATCACACATAGGCTATATCTATTAAAGATGGTTAACATCCATTCAACGTATCTTGAGTGTTCTATTTAGGCCCAACTGTACCATACACTGTATTTTTTAATTTGTTATATATATATATATATATATATATATATATATATATATATATATATATATATATATATACATACACACACACACATCAGGGGCGTAGCTAGGATTTCTGTTCGGTGGGTGGGGGATACCAACTTGAGAATTTTCATAACGCAGTAAGGGAACACCGATCACATAGCCGGTGAGGAGGGGGGGGGGAGTGGTAGCAGTTTTTGTACCTGAACTGTGAATATAACACTGCTAATTTTATCTTCGAGCAGTTTGTTTTTATTTCGAGAGTGGAGACATCCCGATATCCCCCACTCTGGCTACGCCCCTGACACACATGTTGGTTTGTTGCAGTTTTAAATGTACGGTTATTTTTGCTTAGTAAATCTGTCAAATCAGCCTGATATTGCAAAGCAAATTTTCGTAGTTTTATTTAAGTTATTCGTTTATCACGCGTGTTACGTATCAACCCCCGCCCCCTCTTCCCCTCGTATCAGAACAATACCTTGGAAGGGGAACACTGGGGTTGGGGAAAGAAGTGAAAAAATTTGGGAGCAATGACCAGGACCAGTGTTATTGAATAATTCCACCTTCCAATTCTGAAGTAACATCTAAAAACACCGGAGAAAAAATTAGGTTGGACGGACCGGGATCTGAACCCGGATCTTCCCGAACGCAGGTCCAGTGTTTAGTACAGCTCAGTCTCAGAAGAACAAATCTACTGGCTTTAGAACAATAAGACCTCAGCATACGTACCCTGGCAACTAAACTGGTAGCTGCAGCTGAATTCATTTGTGAAAATTTTACAAGTTCATACTTTCACAACGTCCGCTATGCAACACGTGTTTTTGTCATCTCATAATCAATAAACCGAGTTAGGTGGCGCAAAGGTAAAACGTTAGACTTGCATACGACCATTCTGATTTCGGTTTTACATGGTTTCCCGAAATCGCTCAAGGCAAATGCTGGGATGGTTCATTAGTAAAGGCCATGGCCGATTCCTGTCAATTGTTCCTTTCATTGTGTCAAGTTATCAACGTCTGTCATTGCCTCGGTGTCGACGAGACGTAAAGCCAACTACCTTACCATAATAAAAAAGGGAAAACGTGAAAGTATCAATAAGCTTTACTTAATATCATGAAGTACTTATGTTACATATTTGACTTAGCATTAGTTGTCTAGACTATCAAGATATCTAGTAACGAAATTTTTTATTTTTTTGACAAAATTATTTTGTAGTTATTTTACAATATCTACGATAAAATAGTTTTAAATTTGACTCCATATACCTCAAGAAATTACAAGTATTGAGCTTCGTAGTTACTATAAGAAAGATCCACGGTAATTTTTAATACAGTACTTTCCTTTTTGTATAGTTGCTGTAATTGATCAAGGGAGCTTAACAAGTAAATTATTGAATTCAATATCACATCGTGCAACGTAAAATGCTTTGGTATATTTAGTATGCACTGTATCACAACTTTTAAACATAAAATATAGAAAGCATGCACCTTAAGGGCTTGGCCCGAGTTTCTTCGCATTTAATGTCAATTATTTTTTTAAAACATAAATGGGAGCCGATATCGTAAAATCGCTTCGTAACTTTGTTATGGCTTATTTAAACTGCGTACTCTGATTTTGTCGAGTCTGAAGACTGCTAAATAGTTGCTAATTAGTTAATTAACGAAATTTCCTTTTAATTGATCAATTAGCTATACTCATCATACAGTTTGTCTCGAAAAATTACATTGCATATTAAAACCAATTTGCAACAAAGTTACGAAGCAATTTTACAATATTGACTCTCGTATGGATTAAAAATAATAATTCTCTCGAAAGCCGAGAAACTCGGGCCCAAGCCCTTAAATCACCCAGCTTTTAGATTTAATGAACGGTTTAACTATAAACGAGGCCAGAAGTGTACGAATGTTTTGTTATGTAATCCGTTTGACTTGCTACCATACTGTATCCGTACAATTCTCCTCTCACAAATATTAAGGCCATTCGTCACACTATGAATATTACGTTTAATGGTTTTATGTGATAATTACATGAATCACATTCCAGACACACGACATAGCTCGTTGTGTCGGTATATAATGAACTGCGCTAGGATTTTTTTAACCAGTCTCCCACGGGCATAGAAAGAGCAGGTACACGGTACTATAAGTTTTTATTGCGCTACTCGATACTTCAAGGCAGCTTGTTACCGCCGACATACGCCGCGCGTCGAAAGTCGACATTTAGCATCGGCATAACTATAAACTTGGTATCGTTATAATAAGAAGGAATGCTGTTATTTGCTGAAAACTAAATATTTTATCGACATAAAATGGTTTTTGTGGTGTAGTGTACCAAGGATGCCGTTAATTTTCAATATTGAACCTTTATTTCAATAATATTTTTAAAAATATAAAAACATTTTTAAACATATATCACATTGCCCGTGACACTTTTTTTTTTTTCAGAGTAAAATATTTAATTTCTGTAAGCCCTTTGGTTTATGTTGGGCTTATGTTCACGTGGCCAAAATTAATGTTATATTTGTACGACATAGTGCTTGTTTCATAGACGTTACTTGTGCCTACATTTTCCACTTGTAAAATGTATTTGTAAAATGTATTTAACTCTCATAGTCTTCCCATAGCATCATGTCAAAGTCAGAATTTGCAAGCTACAGGAACATAGCAATAACAAAAACCAAGTGACTTACTCGAATAAAATAATTTATACTGATATTATGTATTATGTTTCATATGGATAAATATGTGAAAACACACAACAAAGTCCTTTTGTCTTTTTTAAAAATTGCCATAAATGATGTACATTTCCATCGTTTTCAGATTATTTTTAAGAGTACATAGGAATTTCAATGCGCGTTTTTAACTCCTTTAGCAGATGGCCCATTATATCTAATTTCAGAGTCAATTATTTCATTCGAGTAGGTCACTTGGTTTTTACCGTAACTTGCAAATTTTGTCTCTGGTGAGAGTTAAAACATTTTTACAAGGGCGAAATGTAGTCACAAGTAATGGTAATAAAATGAACTCTATGCTGTGCAAATATAAAATGATGAATCTTCCCCACGTGAACGCCCTTAACACGCAAAATTTGACTTTTTGACGTGCCGGTCTGTGTATACTGTGCAATGTGCATACCTTTTCCATATAGGACAATTTAGTCAGTAGTAAAGTCTACAAATCTAACATTTCGTAGAGATGAAGTATTATGATATTTGCATTTGAACAACCTCAATACATGTCGGAAAGAGACTAATTGATTAAAAGTAAAAACGTAACAGGCCCTTGTACAAAAAGTGCTCACTTGATCGTGAATAGTGTGTATTCCTCTCGTGCATGTTGAATGGCCAACTGTCTGGGAGCTAGAGCTGGTGCGGTGACAGTGCTGTCTGCAGTATAAATCACGACAGATCAACCCGGGATTGTTCTCCTGACAGAGGAACCCGCTGGATTCCTCCTCGTCGTGGCCGGAGGAAGACCTCATCTCGCTGTCAATAACGTCGGTGGTATGAATAAACCATGCTCTCGTTAATGCCGAACCGCTCGACTGCGCGCCGATGCGGGTCGCTCGGCGCCGCCAAGTGAATACAGGCAGATTCTGGCCTGGGTTTCAGGGGGAAGGGGACATGCCTTAGAAAGTAGATATCCTATACGATAATAGCGTGGAACGATGGAAACAACAGTGGAGTACAGCAGTGGAGTGAGACGACAACTAGTTGTGAAGTGTATGTGTATATATATATATATATATATATATATATATATATATATATATATATATATAATAGGTAGAGAAGATGGTGTATAGCGAAAATGTTTTGGGCCAACATACCCTTGAAAACTTTGTAGTAAATTGCAACTCATATGATTGGGAGATTTACGTCTGCCACGACGTAGCTGTCTGCAGACAAATATTAGGTATCAAATGTAACAATAGCGGGATTCTTATTGGCTCAGTCAAATAGGATAACAGCTTCACGTACAATCGAAAGCCAGTCTTCTGGTAAGCTGAACGTGCGTTGAAACCCAGCAAACAGTTAAGTTTTCCCGCAATAAGTCATCATCTGTTATTATAGTCTATAAATAGAGACTGGAAAAATTCGCGGCTTCACTGACCTGTACGTTAGCCTCCAAGTTTACTGAATCAAACAACATACTCGTTAGCTGCTCGCTGGTTTAGATATACCACAAGCATATGCCTGCATTTATTTGCTTCTTGATTATTGGCTTGGTGCCGTCAGGAGGTGCCACAATTAACCAAGGCCAATTGTCAAAGTGACGCAGGCTTACAGTATGTTTGAATTCTAGCTTGTGCACAAAAGAAAAAGCGAATTTTTCAGGTCCCTACCCAAGAAGATATAAGTGTGTGGTGTAAGAGCAAAATGTATCTCAGTCATGCTGTTAAAGAAATGATATGTGGACACGCGTAGACCAAAACTTACTTCGATCTTATAAATAAAATAGAAGAAGATAGTGTGATTGTGGAGAAAGGGGTACAAAACATCCACCATATTCTGAAAATGGTTTGATGAGAAACGTAAATTTCTCATTGAAACGTTGAATGAAAAAAAAATAAAGTTTGGCCTTATTTATGGAGTAGTAGTAGTTAATGAGGATGTTGAGAATTTTGTTAAGAGCGTATACAAAGTAGTTAAAACTTGTAATTTGAATTTGGAAGAACGTTTTTAGGATAAAGGGTTAATATAGGGGGGAGGGGGGGCAAGAGGAGTAGCAGATGTCGCCCCCGGCGAAGGTGGTGGGACTTTGGGCTCCACGCTCGTTTTCAAGGCCGGAGTAGAACTATATAAAGTCAGTGTTACGAAGGTGCTATTTTTATTAGGAATTAACTTTTATTGTAGTTTTGTGAATGTTTGTATAGTAAGAATTTTAGTTTATTACTAAATATAAAACAAATGGATGGATATGATTGTTAAGTTGTTAATTAAAAAGACAAAATTAAAAATATGTTATTTTATTGTACTGTTAAAACCTGTACCTTAGATGTAAAGCAGCTTTAAGGAGACATAATAAAACAATGCTTACTGTAACAGTTGAAATGTAAGAATACTGAAAAATATAAAGAAAAGAAATAAGGAAAGGAACCATACATACCCACACCCTAAGCCAAATGGAAAGGGTGTCTGTCCGGGGTCCTCCCCCACCAAAAAAAAATTGAATTTTAAGGTACAAAAATTGAATATAACACTTAAAGAATGTGCCAAGGATAAACTAAGCTGTAAAACATTTGGGAAGGGGGAAAGGGACTCCCTTCTCTACCTGGATCCACCCTTGTTCGGTGTAAAATTGAAATTATTTTGATATGGGTATCACAGACTATAATGGAATTTCTAGTTTTTGTTCATTTTGATTATGTAGAAACCGGCATTTAAAATATACAATGATAGAGCTATGGTAAAATATATTACCTAACGAAAAACTCATAAATACGTTACGTCTTATAAACAAATATAACGTAACTACAGAAGTGTAATTATTAAATAATTTAAAGATATCATACGATGCATGGTCATTGGTGACCAATTCCCAAAGCTTTGTATAATGTTGAGCCGCTTTTAATAAGAACTTTTTTCAGTTTTATGTGTGTGTATACACTCATACACACACACGTATATATATATATATATATATATATATATATATATATATATATATATATATATATATATATATAAGTTAATGTTATTAATTATGATTCGTAAATACAAAATTCAGCACAATGAGTGAAGTCCGACCGTAAGAGGAAGAGCGTTGCTTACCGCAGAACACAGGGGAGAAGGATCTTAATGTTAAATTATAGATTGATTGGGATTTTTTCCTTCACTGCCCTAATGTAATCTGTTGTGATAGAGGTCCGGGGAAGGAGCGGGACCTAAGTGAGTCTCAGGGCTGAGCCCCATACGCCTACAAGGAGGAGGGGGGGATTTCTTTCATGCAAAGTGCATACATCGCGGCAGAGAGGAATTGGGCAGTCATTGCCGCAATTGGGGTCATGGCTACCTCCCTAAGTGTACCTGTAGCTAGGGACCGGAAGTTTTCGCGAAAATATTTTTGCCCCACTTTGTTTCAGTGCCTTACGTGCACACCTGCAGCTCAACTTCACGGCTATCGACAGAGTGTTTTTATGCAGAGTCGTTATTCATTTGACTGTGCCAATCAGTACATGGATAACTGCTACCCGTCACGTCTGTGATTTGCATGTTTAACCTAAAGTGCTGCAAAAATCTTTACTAAGAAGAGAGAGGGGTAAAGTGAGTACTTTTGATACCATAGTTCCACTACGGCGTCATGGCAAGGACGGACGGCCGTCACAGAAAAATACACAAATTTGTAATGTATAGAGTAACAGAAGTGCGCGCACCACGGCGGGACGGCCTGGAACGGACGATCGGCAGCTTCGGCCGTCCGACAGAAAGTTCGAGCGAGGGAATTAAGACAGTGCGGTGCATGCCGTGCCGCCCGCCCCATTGCAGTGGCTCACGAGTCACTGTCCAAAAATTCGTGCCGTCCGAAACCGCCGGTACAGCCGAGTGGATCGGGATATTTCCAGACTTCCCGTCCGTACCGTCCGTCTGTCCGTCCGTGCCGTGACGCCGTAGTGCGCGCGTACATTTAATCAATCGTAGTTTCCTGCCACTTTTCAATATAAACAAAAACATCTGGGATCACAATAAACAATACTTCTTTAATTATTACTCCTGACCAGATAATGTTCAAAAGTGTTTACTTTATCGGGAACAGCGTATAGTGAACCGAATTTCAAGAATACTCGCGTTTTGATTTGAAAAGATTTCTACTATCCGGAAATATCTTGCACGAGAGGATGACGGATGTTGAATTTATTTTCAAATGAAAACACGAGTATTTTTGAAATTTGGTTGTTATAGAGACCTAGTATCACATTAAAAATTATAAAAATGACAGTTTTTTTCGTTTTTGCAGATTTTGTGATTTCGAGCCCTAATTTTTCTAAAAATAGTTTTTAATTTTTTTACTCGAAGTGAAGCATACTAACGCATAGTGATATATATATAAACATCCACTGATAAAATAACTACTCAGCAATAAAATCTCATCGAATTTTAATGAGTAGTTTAGTTTTTACTGACGATTGAGTATTCCAGTCGCCCACTCAACATCGTACATTTCAAACAATAACCCTTAAACGGTACCGCTTCCGCACTTCTACGTCCCGTAACGCGCAAAACACGTCCATTGGGCGGCCACCTTAATGCACGTAATGTTTTGAAAGCAGGGCTACTCAACAACCCTCCTGTGAAGTATATTTTTTATAGAACGGTACATTAGAAGTATGCTAAGTAGGTTGGCACATAAAATAATGCACGCATTTCAGACCTACTACAAAGCCGTTGGGCAGTTAGTAGTTTCTGATTCCCCCTGACAACAGTTTGTACATATGGCCTTGGAACCTAAGACAGCGCTGGTGCGGCCTGGAAGTGAAAGGTAGGTAGATGGTGGGAGTAGTACCTAGAGTATGTGTATGTAAGCAATCTCATTGGTAGCTTTCCTGGTATCAAGCGGAAGACGTTAATAACTGCCGGTTCCCTTTTCCTCGTTCTGATTTCCGAGAAAGCGAGTAATAACCGTGGCGGCCACATCCCACGATGAAAATTCTCGTTCGTGTTGTATTGCTTGTTGTTCTGTTTCGTTTGGACTAACTTCTAATTTCAACCCAGTTTGTTGTGATGTATAAAAAGTGGAAATCATTTCTGCTTTGCTTGTTTTAACTACTTGTAAAATGTTAAAAGCCCTATACAACAGTTGCTAGATGAGGCTTTTTGAGGTACGGAAACGGGAGAGCGAATAGGTCTAGACTGGCTTGTGTGTCACAGGACGCGAAAACGGCGAAGGGCCTACAGTGTTTTGGTCATTGGCTTTATTCTATCGGACTCTAAGAAGCGGTGAACTTTTTTTTCTTCCTGAAAGTGCGCATTCTTCTGAATATTCGTTTTACGATTTCGGTTGGTATTTGTCATGTGACAGCAGTCTGAAATATGAGTTTTTTTATTCATTTTGAGGTGCTCCGAGACCATGTTTACGACATATATAGAAAACAAAAATAGACACGCATAGTGTAAAATGTGTTTTCTTTTCGTAGATAAAGATATCGATGGCCAAATTTAGTAGTATTTCTGAAAAGAAAAAAAAAAGAAAACGAGAAAACCTTTCTCCTAATACGTTGCAACAGTATCCATGCTCCATCTGCACATGGCTCTTTATGAGTTATTATCAAATATTATATAGACCTATATTTAGTTCATAAAGGGCATGATTACATTTGTTGATTTAGGTCTGAAGTCCATGGGTTGAGAAAATATAGGGACTTACGTGGTAAATTATAGTTCGGCAGTTTTCTGTCACCTTCGGTGATATCGCTGTGGAACATAAACCATTTTCTGCATTGAGAATATAATAATATTGTTACAGGGATATAAATGTGGTTTTTGAGTGTTTTTGGTAATGGAAATATTTGTTTGTTCATGGTGTTCATGGTATTAAAAAACGCTTTAAAAATTCCTGTATCAATATGGACCTCGCTGAGATGAACAACAAAGGTATATATGTAGGTTCTAAACCACTTATAATATCACGTAACATGTATTCTTGCTCACGCCAGTGCATACAGATTGGCAGTTAACTCCCTTAAGTTGTACTGTAATATGCAAATTCAGTCAGTATTTTACCAGTAGGTATTGAAATCGTAGAATTTCATGCATTAATTAATAGTATTTAAATCCTCTAACAAATATTCCCTGTTACAATTGATTTCGAAGTCATGACAACTATTTCCTACCCTCCGTACCGGAAATGACCCATCGCTAGGGACCTGCGAATTTCGGGTTATTATCTGACAGTAACCTTCACTCGAAGCTATTGTTTGCCGACCCGGCAGTTTGTATGGCCCGCGTAATGAACTTTTTCAAGAAATAATACTAGTTCAGCTCACTATCCTGTAAGTTTGAAAGGTAATACCACGTTGATTGGGACCGATTTATCTTACCTTAAAAATGTATGTATTCACAACTCAAGCCAGAAAAAAACGGAGGGTCCGGGAGATCTCCCAAGGAAAAATTTGGTTTTTGAGGTGCAAAATAGTGCTATTTAAGGAGTTTCGTCACCGATAAGTTGAATATCCCGTTTTAAGAAATTGTTATGTTTAAGGATATAATACTCGTTAAAAGGTTTAGAAGGACGGGACTGTGAGGACCCCACCCCTAGATGCGCCACTGGTTGTGCAATATATTGCTAAAAATGGCATACAGATGAGTGAAATAGTGTCAGAGTATAAACTTGGGCAAGAATTATCTCACATGTTTGTAACGCCATTAAATGCTATTAGGTAAGTCTTGCACCATGCAAGATGACACATCTTGCTCAACTGAAAATACGTAGTATTTACCAACACTGTAATGTTTACGTAAA
Source organism: Medauroidea extradentata (assembly GCA_003012365.1). NCBI lineage: Eukaryota > Metazoa > Arthropoda > Insecta > Phasmatodea > Phasmatidae > Medauroidea > Medauroidea extradentata. Next base: position 90,522 of record PNEQ01112744.1, read on the forward strand.
CGGCTAGCGGTTACATTATACCAACAGGATACCAGTGGAAATAATACACGTTAAAAAAAAAAAAAAAACAAAGTGTGCTTGGTAACGATTTGAACGTTCGCAATAGTTTATAATGTGTGTATACATGGTAATATAGTTGGAAAGGAATTTGTTAACAACGCCCACAAACGATCGTACGCTACACTTTAGCAAACAATTCTTTAAAATTTATATATTTCACAACTGAATTTTAATTTCTCGATTAATACGTTTTAACTTAATAATTAAATTGTATAAGAGATCCGTTTAGATTGCCAACTGTTCTGTAAATAATTACACAATAATGTATTTACTACCCGGAACTTCAAGTGTTTATGAAGTAAATTGAAAATTGCTCAGTTATTAAAATATAACGATTTCGTTTAGTTTGTCAGTTTTGTGACATAGTTTTTTCTTTGCACGAGAAAATTAGTCTTACGTTTATCCATAGGCACACATGTTTATGATGAGTGTGATAAATACTCACGTGTAAATTCCAATCCTTGTTCTCGCCAGGCTTCTAAGGTAAGCAGCTCTCTTAAGAGGTGTCTCTAGTAAAAGTGTTTTCTGTTAAGGCCATTCAGGATAAAGTGAGGTATTAAAATTTAACCCTTTAAAAATATCATTAGGCGTTATTGCGTATAGAATTCTACATAAACAACAGTTGCCTTGCTAATCGTATGGTTGGCAACGAATTAACCGAATGTAGTTTCGTGTATTTTCCCATTTAAATACAACAATACTAATGTAAATTCAATTGAAACTAACTTATTAGAATTTTTTATAGTTAATAAACTTTTTTTTTATCAAACTACACATGTTCCTATACTGACTGAACAATTTATCTTAGACGCGCAAACATCAAGTGACTTGTCCAGAGAGATTACACATTTCCCGTTGTTAGCCGTTACACTTGGAAAGATACGAATGGTCTGAAAATAGATCCAGAACCACCTATAAAATCAATGCATGCTCGTATTAGCATATATATGTAAATATCTGTTTTGGGAACATAGTGTCTTTTTACGAAATGTAAAAATCTATCATGTTTGGATTCCAATTTTTTTCTCAAGACGTTGGCCCTTTTGCCTGCCAAGGGTCACAGTAGTGAAAAATGCTAAAATGAAATAAAAATTTTAGGGCATTGGCGCTCGGTGTTCTGAAGGCAAAGGAGAAAAATGCAGCCTGGCTTCTGTTATTCAATACTTTGGCTTTTGACGCATGCAGTAATAAAATACTGTTACAGATCTAATTTACGTGCTGTTGGACTACAACGACTACGATCGGCCGCGGGCTATAAGGTCGACTGTTACTAACTCAATACGTGCCTCATCACCTCTATGTGCATGGCTCTCGACTGACGTCTGTCTTCCTTCATAAGTGAGTGAGATATTTTGGTCAGCGCTTAAGGTTGCCGCCTATTCTACGCTTCAAATGCGTTGCAGCGTGTTCGTAAACAGGTTTTTTCTACGAAAATGTTCCACGTGTGCCCGTTGTGCCAACGTACGAAAATAAACAAACTTCAGACAAGGTCGGAACGTCATTGTTAAGACGCCACGCTCGTTAAAAACAGTTTCTAAGCCCTCTAAATTGGTTAAAAACTGCCTTTTCAGTCTCCAGTATTTCAAAATGTACTAACCGGATGTATGTAAATCTCAGATTGTGAACTGCACTGAACTTAGTTGCAGACTTTTCACCAATAAAATTGTATTGTCACCACTTAGGCCACCTTCCGTTATTCACTGATATCACGGATAGTTCGCCAGTGTCCGTGAACAATAAGGGAACAGCGTCAGTAATCAGCCAAATATTTTCACCGTCAGTAAATAGATAATATCGGAACATTAAATCAGTAAACATTACTGCAATGTACGTTTCCTAGCAACTACATCTCTGGCATATCTGTGATTTCATTCTTGCAATAAACTATCATGTTTATTTTGTTCGTTGTGTAAATTGTATTTACTTTAAAAATAAAATTGGTATATTTTTAGCATATTGATACATCTAGCACTACTTACGACTGATATTGTTTTCTTCGTTTTTTCACGATGCAGCTTAAACATTGTGTATTTAAAGTTTGGGAAGCTGTATCCAATATTTTTAAATGCATAAGCAAGGTACGATTCAACCTCTAAACATTATTTAGTCTTTGCAAACTGCACGACGAATGCTTCTGTAACTATAAACAGACGTTAAATAAACATATATAAATTAATAGATACCCACTTTGGCACTTATATTTTAAAAAACACTCGTCCTATCATTAGATAACTTCAACTTTTGAATTTCCGCCAAAAATATCGGTTTACTGACAACACTGATGCTCTGAAGCACCAGTAAAATCGGTAATTTCTGTAAACGGATGTAGCCTCGCACAGGGTATCGTCATCAACCGACCATCAGTGACTATCAGTGCCATCAGCAATATCGGAACTATAGCTGACATTACTGAAAACACTGGCCAGTGAAATCAGTGAATAACGGAAGGCGGCCTTAGTGTCCCGTAGTAAAAACCGTTCGGCAGGGACCTTGTACGCTAGTTCAGCGCTTGGCTCGTTGAGGCGACACGGCATTTGATGCGCGCTTCAAGGTCGACCTTACTGCTCCGTCGCTTTTGAGCCTCTCACGCGCGGGTAGGAGGCGACCTTAAAATCGAGGTCTTTAGCGCAGGTGAGAGGTGACATGAGGTGAGTACGGAGCAGCGCCGGGATGAAAGGGCGGGGGAAACGGGAGATCCCCGAGAAAACACTCCGACCAACGGCATCGTCCGGCACGACTCCCACATGCGAAAATACGGGGATCGACCCCGCCGGGAATCGAACCCGTCTCGCCTTGGTGGGAGGCGAATGGTCTAACCACCGCGCCCACTTCCTTCTCTTGAGAACTTGTTTTGAAACGTTCTTGCTCGCCGACGACCACGGCTTGAACCTGTCTGACGCGTCAGTGACATCTCAGACGAGAAAACTAAGGAAGTGCGCGTCTCTTGATTGATGGTGATGGCTCCACCGCATCACCTGCACAATCCATTATCTGTTTTTTTTTTAGCAACCAGCGTCTGTCTGGGATCCCGTTGAGCTGGGAGTCGCGATGATGGACGGGCCGGTATCACCCGGTCGTCAGGGGAGATGTGATCGCGACAGTAGGTCTCTTCATCGTCTTTATCGTCTTTTGTTATTTATTACAGGTCGTTCGGGATAAAGTGAGCACTAAATATTTAGACTTTGTAAAATATCACTAGCTGTTACTGCATATAATTAAACATATATCATAGTTCCCTTAGTGTTTGTATGGTTGGTAGCGAAGTTACGCTATATTGTTCCGTGTATTTTTATTTTTTTAATACAGCAATATTGAAACAAAATAAATCGAAATCGATGTACTTGTATATCATACAATTAATGAACATTTCTTTATCAAACTACAAAGGTTCCTGCCAACTGCACAATTTATCTTACAAGCGCAAACATCAAGTGACGTGTCCAGAGAGGTTAGACATGTCCCGTCGTTGGCCGTTACGCGCTGAAAGATGCGAATTTGCTGAAAATATAACTTAAGCAGGTTTTTTTTTGAGTGCTCGCTTTATTCTGAACCGGCTATACCCATGATTCATCCAGCTAATTTATAATGCGAAGCATGTGAAGGTCGGTCACAGCATAGCAATAGTCAAGTATTTTGGTAAAAAAAAAAAAGAACAAATACAACTTCCTGCAGCACGTTGCAAGCCCAGGTAGGAAGTTTCGTGTCGAAAAAAATGGATTAAGAAACGAAAAAATTCAAAATTTCAGAATTTTTTATAATAGAAAAAATATGTTTTCTATCGGATTTTAAAACACGTCAAGCAGTTGTTGTAGACATATAGATTCAGTGTGAATATTTTAATTAATTTATGCTAATTGGTTTTTTGCTGTTATTAAGAACTAAAAACTTGCAAATTTTTACTTTGACGTGCCCTTATACGAAAACTGTTTGAGCTAAATTTTTTTGTGTAACAGGAAAACATTCCTCCAAGTAACGTCTACAAAACTGATACTATTTTTCTTAAATATAAAATTAAAATTTTTGTCCACTTTAACACGCTTAAAATATATGGGTATAACGTATTTCGTAGTATGTGTCACAATGCAAGACATTTTTAGTTCTTTAATGAACCTGGGATGGCGATTTCGCCACTTTTACTGTGAATTTTGTCTTGCGTTGTGTCACATGTCTTAAAATATGAACAGTTATTGCCCACAAGTAACTGTCATATTTTACTAAAGTTATACGAAACCGTATAACACAACACGTCTCTGTGAGTTCTGAGAGTTGGGACCGCATCCCTAGCTATGTCTGTTTTCTTAAAGAACCCCACACATCATAAAGTTTTATAACTTTTGTACGACGTAATGTCCGTGGCTGTTATGACACGTGTGCCTTGGTGTTTGTTCGTAGAAAGACGTCAGTGTCAACCCCCCATCACAGCTGTTTGTTGATTCGTAATCGAAATTAGGAACGTGGCTGTAAAGCAGTTATTATGTTGTTTCAGTCCCGTAGGTTACTTTTATTTTATGTCGAGAGATATCAGATAAGACACATGCGGACTGAAAGTGGAGACACTGGCTTAGCACGTGTTCTTCATTTAATCCTGAACACCAGCGACTGCTGCATGAGTTATTTATATTATACTGCATTTAGTTTATATTTGTAACGATTTTAGTGCATAAAAATACCGCTTCGTACATATTACAAGATTAATATATTTCTAAATACAAAATATTTGGAATAATTTGTATTAACGTTTTACTTCGGATGCTAGTTGCTGAAAATTGTTCTTTAGTTGTTCAGTTGGCTATTTGTGTTCACACAAAAAAATAACTAATAAAAGCTTACAACTTTCGCAAAAAATTGAGTAGCACACTTTTATTTGTTTGCGAAAACAATATCTGTTCAGTTTTCATTAGGTAGAGTTGTTTACGCGGCAGAGGAACCTCTTCGTGCCAGAAGTCGTCAGAATTTTTGCATTGTCTGTAGCCGACTGTAGCAGAATTTGTGTTCGTTTGACTGGCAAAGAACGTGATCAATTCTACAATATATCCTCGCCAAATTGTGCCTGGTATTGTAAATTTTCTTTCGTTCGACTCACACGATTCCTGGATAATAAAACTAGCGTTTGAGTCATAAAAAAATAGTGCAAAGGCTATCTTAGGAATATTTGTAAGCGTTAATAAGCCGACATTGTGTATGTTTTCCAATATTATACATACTAATAACGTAATACGTATTATAAAATTAATAGTAAAGAAAATAACCTTATTAAAATAACTATAAGACGTAAAAAAATTAGTTTTTTATAAGAATAATCAAAGAATAAGTTATGTATTTATTTCGGTGCGTCTCAAAATACTAGTTGATGTCACCGAAATCATATACAAATATGTACCTGGAAATGTACTGTGCAGTTCAACTTTGATTTTACTCCAATTTTTCAATACTATTGTTAGCTATTGATAGTACGAATAATAATGTATGCGACCAAGCAAAACGGAAAACGAATTTGTTTCGTTGCATTAATGTAAGCATCAAGGACATAATGTCTAATAAAATAATATCCCTTGCAGAAGTACATTCCGTGATGTATTGTAGTTTATACAGTATGATTTTGCCTGATTTTAACATTTATCTCGTAAGAAACATGTCCAACAACTCCATTGTGTTGACTCTTCAAACCACCTCGACTTTCTGGGGAAAAAAAAAACATTGTCTCTACAGACTTGTTTATAGAAACTTTTAGAGGTCAGCACAATGGAGCTGCCGGGCATGTTTCTCAAAAGAGAATTATCAAAAACAGGTGGACTTATACTATACAGATTATATGAGACAGTACAGTGAATAATTTTTGTGCTAAAAGTTTCTATGGTAATTAATGGCCCTTAACATTATTTTGCACAATTTAGCACTTTTCAAATATTCTTATTTCAGAGATTCAGAAATAGACCTACTATTGCTAGAGATGATGGCATTTCGCGAAAGTGTTTTGTGCCAACATGCCCTTGAAAACACTGTAGTTTCTTGCAACATGTATGGTTGGACGATACACGTCTAAAATTCCGTAACTGTCGGCAGACCAATAACAGGCATCAAATATTACAATAGTAGTATTCTTATTGGCTTGGTCAAGTAAGGCAACAGCTCATAGTACGAGGAAAAGCCAGTAAGCTTTTGGTAAGTTGAACGTACGTAGGAACCCAGCAAATAGTTAAGTTTTCCCGCGATAAACCATCATCTCTTACTATTGCATTAAAATGAAAACCACGCGAACGGTAATAGGTCCAGGTAGCAGTATATAAAAGCTAACGTAAAATTAGGCGTTTATATTTTGTATAAGAACTCTCGTTATTTAAATAGACTTCATTATATATTTTTTTTATTCGCACACTGAGGTGATCGTCACGGCGTTGTCTGCATGTACGAACATAATATATTTCTCACTTGAGAACAATAAAGAGGTGACAAGGTTTTTTTTGTTCATTATGCATGGGAGCCAGGTTGAATCGCACACAAATTTGCTTATCATGCTAGACTGCGTTTCTTGCGTGCGTAGCTAAAGGCGGGGGTGGGGGGGGGGGGTAGGTGTGCAAGGCACAAAACCGATGACGCGCAAATCATACAGTAAATGTTTTTTTTTTTTCATTCTGTTCCTATCTTATTATGATTTTACATAAAAATCATGCACACGAACCGGCGTCCTAAAAGTGTACGCGAACTTAGGTACGATCCAGACGAAAAAAAAAAAAAAAAAAAAAAAAAAAAAAAAAAAAAACATAATTTTATATATGTATGCAGCAGGGTTGGTTTTGTAGACGTTGCTTTGGAGTACGTTATCCTGTTACAAAAAAAAAATTTGTTCAGCCAGTTTTCCCATTGTGGCATTTCAAAGTTGAAATTCGTATGTTTTTAGTTTATACACCCTCCGAAAGCCAATCAACATATTGATACTAAATAGTTCACAGTGAAAGTAAGTGTCACTGATTAGGGCTTTAAGTATACAAAAACCTAATACAAAATGTTTTTGTGTTTTAAAAAAATTCTAAAAGTAGCAAAAAATGTCAAATTCCAGAAATTATTACAAAACATTGTTTGAATGAGTTTTTATGTATGTAAAGCACTAGCCAATGACTAGGGGCAAGATTATTTCGCGTATTGATTCTAGGTCAGGTTGAATACCAATAACGTATACTTCATTACTACTTCTGTGATTAGACGACACCTGTTTCAACACATATTTGACGACTGCAAGCCAGTGATAAATAAGTAGAGACCTGAAAAATTCGCGTTTTCTTTTAGGGGCAAGCTAGAATTTCAGCACCTATAGGTCTGTACCAATTTCACAATTGACCGTTGACTTACTCGACACTTCCTGGAAGTAGCTGAGCCAATAATAAAACTGTCTCTGAATACAAGCCCATTTCACTGTCAGCGAGCAGCTACTAAACAGCTGCTGTCTGCACGATTTCACATATATTCTTGGAGGCTAGCGTACAGCTCAGTGAACCCGAGAATTTTTCCGGCCTCTGTAAATAAGGAAACGAGTCGTGGTGGTAACACGTGTTACAGGTAGAATCCAATGGATATTTGCCTTTGGTCAGTGTGTGTGTATAGGTCTGAGAAGGCCAGGCTGTTGCCAGATTTATACGCGAAATACCTCTGCCTCTACCAATGACTCGTACTTTTAATGTGAATTATTTAGTTTCAATATGCTGATTGGTTTTCGGGGGGTGTATCAACTAAAAACATGCAAATTTTGATTTTAAAATGCCATTGTGGGAAAACTGGCTGAGCTATTTTTTTACGGCAGGATAATGTACTCACGAGTAACGACCACAAAACGAACAGTGTTTCATACAAATATGATTTTGTGATTTTTGCCCTCTGGAAAGCCCTTAAAATCTTCTCACACACAATTAATGCAGTTGCAACTACCAAGTTTGTTATCGGGACACGTGACTGTTGTCACTTTAAAAGGCACCATGAGCATTTTAACAATTTTTCTGTTTCCCGGGCACCTTTAAAGTGTGGATTATTTTCGTACATACACACCTGTAACTTGCGTTAAGTGTTTTCGTAAAAAACGGAATAATCTCAACTCACTGTAATGCATTTTAAGTGCAGGCAGATAGGAACGTGGTTAAAGGAGAAAGCGTGCACGAAGCCTCCTGCTGGCTAGATACTGCCTCGTGACCCTGGAAGCGCGCTTGTGTGGGTCGATGGAGGTCATTTATAGCACCTGCCCCACAGCTGGAGAAAAACACGCGAGATAGTGTTTTCCCCGCAGCTCATTTAGGGGACACTTTTACGACTGTGGTTTTGTCCCACCATTTGTCCCCCATCCCCCCTCCGCACCCCGTTGTTCTACATCATCGAAATCCCCTTCGCGGTTTGGCCCGGCAGTTAAACGTTTATCGCTTGTACATTTCTAGCTTGCTTATAATAATACAGCAACTCTTTGACTTGTCGACTATTGAAAACTGTACAAGTTGGAAAATCGTGGGTTTATATATATTTTTTTTAGAAATTATGTTAGTCTTGTATACGTTGCTATTACGGGAAATTTTTAACATGTATAATCTTCACATAACAGCGGGTCAAAAGTCAAAATTTGCATGTTACTGCAGTATATACCCGATATAAGCTAACGGTCTTACTGAAATGAGACAATTAACGCTAAATTAAGATGCCACGGACTACGTAACCAAAGTTATAAAAACTTAAAAACATTTTGGTTTTGTATTTAAAAAAACTGAAAGTAAAGGATTTCATATAGAAAATTAGCGGCATATTTCGTAGACAGAAAAATACATAACCCTTACTTCGAGTAAATATTTATTTCGCCGTATTCAAACACACATTTGGCAAACATTTCTTTCAGTACGTCGCCACAGACTAAATAGTAATACAGACGTGAAATGACGTGGCGGCTCGTTTGATAATTGCGAACTCCGCCGCTTATTGGCTGCCCGAATCTGTTGATACCTGCCCCGTGTATGTTTGGCTCCTGCATGTTACGGCAGGTTTCCTATTGGCCTGGCTGCCGGCTAGCAGGGCAGCCGCCTTACGCTCATTAGCGGTAGGTATTTCCGCCATGTTGCTGGCCAGGAACGCCATTTTGCTGGCGTGTGTGACTGAGTTCGCCGAACTACCAGCTATTTCACTTCTGTATTCCTAAATATTCTGTGACGTCGCTAAGTGTTCTTTGTAATCAGATTGATGTGGTTTGGAATCCCGAATAACCCTACAGCTCCCCGACTAGCATCGTGACTCATGCCACTAACGTTAATAAAGAATTATTAATAGGGCCACGATTTGGTCGCGAAAAGATTTTTGCCCCACTTTGTTTCAGTGTCTCTCGTGCACATCGGCAGTTCTGTTTCAAGGTTATTGGCACCGTGTCTGTGTTCAGACACGTTTCTCATTGTACTGCACCAATCAGAATATGAATATTGTGAGTCTGTACGTCTATAATTAACCAAGGCCAGTGAGAATAAAATCATCCAACCACAGACGAAGTAGCAGAGCTGCAGGTGTGCACATGACGCATCGAAATCAAATGTTGCAAAAATCTTTTCGCCATAAAATCGTGGCTCTAATTATTAAATATCGACTTCGTTATTTTCTGGCTGAATAAATAGGGACCAGAAAATTCGTGGGTTCGCTGACCTTTAAGAATATCTGTGTACTCAAGAAGACAGCAGTAGCTCATTGGCTGCTCACTAACACACTGATGCCACAACTGGTGGTACATTTAGTTGCTTATTCATTATTGGCCTAGCACTCTCCTGAAGGTATCAAATCATCCTGTCGCGAAAATGACACAAACTTACAGTTGTTTTATTTCTTCCTAGGGCTGCAAAGAAAACGCGAATTTTTTTTAGGTCCCTGTGTATAAATTATTTAATCTAATTCTTGGTCGATTGATGTGTCAATTTATGTGTACCTTACCTACTATCAGATAGGTGTTTTATTAATGTTGGGATGCCGGCTAATGCATGAAAATTCGTGTTAAGTAAACCTCACATAGTCAAATTAGATATTTATGCACTAATGGATAAGTAGCAGCATTCAAAAAGTTGTCAAGACAAAACTTAAATTTAACTCTTCAGGATACAAGATGTGCACATCTGTCAATATACATGTTAATTGGTTGCAAATGTTAAAATTTTCGACAGTTCCCGTTTTACGTAAACCTACGGTTATTTAAAATACTCTAAAATTCATATATTTCCGGAGTACTTTGTTATACAATGGAGCTGCCATTATAAAACATTATTTTATGGATACCCGATAAGAGTTTACAGAAACATTCAACCCAAGAATACCAGTTCCAACGAGGTAAAATGAACATTAGCATAATATTATTTTACTTTCCCAGTTTTAACCGAATTTAAATTTAGATTAACGGAAACAAATTACTTTTTAATGTACTCTTTTTTCCAATTCCTACCCCCCTTCACCCCGAGATATAGTTCTAAGAAAGGAAGCCGATATTCGTTGTGTAATGGGTGCGTTTCTAGGTCACGTTAAATTTAAACCTACGATGATGCAAAGCAATGGAATAAAAATTCATGTCAGCGCAGTTTTTTAAACTTCACAATGTGTTTGACTTGACCGGTTGAAGAGTTTCGCTACCAACAATAACCAAGAAACATTTTCTTTACTCGGAGTTCAACTGTTGACGTTGTATTCACCTTTCTAGTATTTAAGAAGTTTACTGTGGGATCGCGACGGCCGAGTGGTCAGACCACTCGCCTTACACCAAGGCGATCTGGGTTCGATCCCTGACGGGGAGAATCTTGCCGGACGATGTAGCTGACCGACTGGTTTTCTCGAGGATCTCTACTGTTTCCCTCGCCTTTCTAATTCCGGTACTTCCCCATCTTGGGGCGTCATTTCATGTCATCCTTCGGGTAATGCAGATTGCCTACAGACTCCCATTCATAAAATATGCATTTGGAGTGTGATACCCTGGCTCTCTGGTATCATTCTCACACGATATTTATTTGTCTAACAAGTTAACTTTCCTGAAGTGAGTTTGAACCATTATGCCATCCTTTCTGTTGTCGAAGAACCTAGATGACCTTTGATGAAATCTGAGGGAAATACGTCCTAAATAGTAGCGCTATAAATTAAAACATGGACCTGAATTTGAAAGGACTACACATCTCTAGTTTGCATAAAGTCATGGCCGTCTTTAGAAGAAGGCCAGAGTCTTGAATGTGGCAACGCTGCTTCGGAGGCCTACTGCCGGTCGCTCATTGGTAGCCCTAGTCTAGACGTGTACACGTCACTAAAGCTGCATATAGACACGTTACAGAGACTAGGGCAGTCAAGAAGTGACAGGCAGCAGGCCCCCGATGCGGTGTTGCCACATCCAAGACTCCGACCTTCCACTAAAGACGGCCATGATCAAGCATTTATATAATTAGTAGAGACCGGAAAATTAGCGGGTTCAATGGCCTGTAGACTAGCCTCCAAGAATATCTGTGTATTCAAGAAAACAACAGCTGCTCGTTGCCTGTTCGCAGAAACAGTGATATAGGCGTGTATTTAGTTACATACTGTCATTGGCTAAGCGACTTTCAAGGGTCAAATAAGTCAACCGCCAGTTGTAAATGTCACACCAACTTACTATTGTTTGAATTCTAGCTTGAGCCCGAAAGAAAAAGCGAATTTTTCAGGTCTCTAATAATTAGGAAAAGGAAAATTCCGCCAGTTGAAAGACCTGCATGTTAGTCCATTGTCCTTTTATACTCAAGCCCCGCGTCTATTCGTTCATTGTCTGCTGTTCCAGTGAGCAGTAGCTAGTGGACAAATATTTGTAGTTAGTGAATTCTAACATACAGGTCACTAAAGTGGCAAAATTCTCCTTTCCCTGCTTGTAACCAATTATACACTCTAAAAATAGTTTGTTAATTTACCAGACGTGCGTATATGAGCTCTAAGAAAGTAGGTATGGTATAATTGTTTCCCAGACATTCATGATAGCACTCCTAAACCTTTTCATAAAACAGTCAAATGTAGTCTACATTGAAAAAAAATGTTTGTACTTTTACAAAGAAAATCCTTGGAAACCCAGTTGCAAAAGGAATTTCTTGTAAAACTGCAATGGTTATCCTTGTAATAAAATACAAAGTATATGTTTATAAAATTACAAGGACTAGCCTTGTAGCTGTACTATCAATAAGGAAAATAATAAATTTAAATGTTCATTGTACTGCAAAATAACACTGAACTTATTTATCAAATTACTTTTGAATCAAGGACATATCCATGAAATTATATATAAAAAGAAAACTTGGAAAGTGATAGGTTTCGAACTACTATCCCCACGCTTAGCTTCCACGCATCTTAACCCTAGACCACTGTGAATTCTGTATTGATTATTACTTATTTATTTGTATATATTCAATGTACAGTTCAATAATAATTCTTTCTTTTAAAGCACACAATTATTATAGGCTAAATATTCACTTTATTCCAGAAAAATACTTTTCAGAGGTTGTGATATTTGCATAAGAATTTCCCGCGAACTTGCAATTTTTTTACTGCACATTTTTTCTAAGTTTTTTTTTTTTGCAAACAAAATGCTATTAACAATATAAACTAATAATTTTGCAAGGAAAATTTTTCATCATTTATAGAAGTTTGAACTACGAAGAAGTGCCTTGTCATATTTTACAAACAAAAAATTACAGTGCAGGAACTGTCCGTATAGGTACAAAGAATTCCTTTGTAGTATTACAAAGTTTACCTTTGTAACTTCATAAACTAATGATTTTACAAAGAAAATCCTTGTAAATTTTACAAATTTTTTTTCGAGTGTGTACTGAAGATACCAGACTTGTATTGTAACAACTGTAAAAGTTTGCACATTTACAAGACAAGTATGGTAACTGTACCATACTATGTCTGAGATAATAACTTCCTAAACTTTCAAGGAAGTGTTTTACAGTGATGTCAATTCCTGCTTTGAAAAGGCATACTAACTGCTCTGTCTTTCTCCCCCTTACAATCCTGTTAGTTCTCTAATTGTTACAGCCACGAATTTGTGGTAAAATTTTTGGCATAATTTGTTTTCATTGCCTTATGTGCAGATGTGCAGCGCTGTTCCATGGTCAGTGATTATATGTTTGAACTCTCCCTTGTATTGGACGTTCTACTGGCAAATAACATACGTGTGTTGATACAATAGTCGTACTTTCATTAGTGCAGGCCAGTGAAGACGTGTCTGAACGTTGCCAATAACTATGAAGCAAAGCTGCCGATGTGCACGTAAGGCATTGGTACAAAAACATTTTCGTGACGAACTCGTTGCTCTACCAATTTTAGACATTGTAATAAGCCGGAATTATCTTACGTTGTGAATGCACACCAAATCGCAGCTTTCTAGCATGGGAAACAATGGGAAATTTTCGAGTTTTTTTTATATAAAGGAAGCTGTTATTCCAAGACCTGTATATTCACGACAAATTTCCAATACGTTTCATTGCCTTACAAGCACGTCTGCATGCACATCAGCTCTGCTTCAAAGCTATTGGCACCGTGTCTGTGTTCAGACACGTCTCTCATTTCACTGCACCAATCAGAATAAGTTTATTGTGACACCATGCGTCTGTGATTTGCCAGTAGAACTTCAAGACAGGCGAGAGTTCCAAAATCCAATCACTGACCACGAAGCTGACATAAGGCATTGAAACGAAATGCTGCAATAATCTTGTCGCCACAGAACAGTGGCTATATCATTTGGGTTTTTAGTTTAGTACACACTTGCGAGGCGACTCCTAGCTTACAACATTTGTGTGAAAAATGTCAAGGACCGAATATGTTGCTGCCTGAGGCGAGACAAAACTGGTTAGATACTTGTGCAGCACACTATTAACTAACAACTGAGTCTCCTACACGCACAGATTAGTAGAGTCTACACTGTAAACTGTAACAATTATTTGTAAATTTGCTTTACCGATACACAGAAGTGTTAAGAAAGTAGGTATGGCAACACTGTTTACCGTACATACGCTTTTGGAAAACAATTACATATATACTGACATTACATGATTTGTATAATAACAATGCAGAACATTTGCTTTATTTAAAATTTGAAGTATGGTAACTGTCCCATACTGTGTGCAGGTTAAAAACTACCTGAAATGTCATGGAAGATTTTTTACTGTGTAGCCTGTAGATCACTGAACCAACAACATTTTTCTCAACCTTATTCACAAAACGTTTGGATATAGAAAGGAAAAACCGTGACGTTGACAATTGGATTTTCTCGGAATACTCTCGTTTCCTTCTCGCATCCCACTTCATACTCACCCCTTGTCATTCTCACAAGCCTTCAATAATTCGCCGTTTAGTACTATGCCTACCAAACTTGCAGCCTTAAGTACATTAATATTCAATATTGCTCAATTCCAAAGATAACTCAGACCAAAACTATTCTTGTGAGATTTCTGGACGAATACTGCATATAATAAACTTTGAAATTGATTTATTTCTTAATGCGTGTAAGTTACTTAGTTTCAAGAATGTAGTTTTAAATTTTGTGTCACAAAAATTTAGGAGGTATTATTTTTATGAAAGATCTTTTATTTTGCAATTTAGAAAATTAATTTAACGGAAGTATTTCATTATTTTGAAACTTTTTTTAATAAGAGTTAATTTAGTTTATCCTTAATTTCTCATTTAAACTCCTTGGGGTTCTTATAAGTATGTTGCGCCCTTACCCCAGATCCACCCATACGTACACACGTATGTAAATATGTTCGTATTTGTATATAAACTCTTCGGTCATGTTTGACTATGAATAAGTTATCAAATATTACGTACTCTATGTGACATAAACGTAATTTAAACACTTGGCGTTAGTAACATAAATTCGATTAAATTTTATTAATGTCAAACTGTCTATATTTAGACCGTAATCTAAACTTTCATTTAAAATTTGCGTTGTCTGTATGATTGCTGAATCAAATGAATTTTACATCAGACTAGCATGGTTGTCTGCCAACATATCGGTAACTGGGTAGTCCTAATTTTCACACTCGAAAGAGTGAAAATGAATAAAAATCATCATTGAAACATTAAGTAGTCCAATGTAAGTGCCTTCACTTAAATCAGCTGTTAAATGATAAATTGCACTAATTTAACAGTGGTTGACAGAACCGGTATAGTCGATAATTCCACTGTTCCGATTTGATATGTTTCCGACAAATTTCATCTGATGTTCCTATCCACAATAGTTAATTTACTGATTTTTAATTGGGTATCGTATCTTTACGTTAACAAAAATCACTGATTTGAATTTAAGGCCATGCTCTCTAGTGTCAACATTTCTAGAGATATTAATTTTTTACGCCTAAACGACAGCAGATATAAAACATCTGTCTGGCAGTTTTGTTTGAAATCGTCTTGTCCATGTTGGCTGATTTTTTCAAGTTAGTAATTACTATGGCTGTACCTAATTATGGAATTAATGAAATTCTTGTTAATTGACTTTTTAGTCAAAACCGTATACTTTCTTATTTTGAAAGAATTAGCTATCATGGCATAAACCGTTTTTAAAAAAATCTGCCAGATTTTATTTGCTCTCGTGTAAGTTTTAAAAAATTACTATCGCAAAAACTGTAGAAACTAAATAGCATAGTCTTAAGAGAGAATGGTAAACTGAAAGAGGAATTAGTTGCGCGCAGATGAATTTCCGCTGTGTTAAAATGTTACCCCAGCATGATAATATTACTGCCGCTCATAAGAGAATAGTCAGGCCGTTCTTAGCTGTTCCTCCTACTTATTTTTTTTTTTTTTCACAAACTTCGTCTCTCCTCCAACAAGAAAAATTAGTTGTAAAATATGCAGATAGCTTACGCCCTCTCTCTCTTCATGCTTATTGTCGAGATTTCATTGACAGAAACGATCTCGTCCCTTTCGAAGCACATCACGCGTGTGCAGCTAGGTTTATATCTGTTGTCATCGCCTTATATTCACACATCTTACGCCATTTCGCACGCTACTTACTTTGATTGTTTGTTATTTTTTCTCCATTGTCGTTTGTATTTTCTCGGACGCGAAAAGAGCTACGAATAGGTACGCTTGCCTCATGACGTATTTCTTTAATGAAACCAGTAATTTTTTTTCCCGAGGTAACATCAGCGATTCCTATTGTAAAACCACCTTGCCAGTATTTCCACCCCCTTATTTTAAGTTCCTGCTTCATCCCTCTCTTTATATAACTGTAGTTAATATGTTTTGCTATGACTGCAGCCTTATAGTTTTCTATATTTTTTTTCTCTCAGGGAAGCGCACAAAATTTATGCTAATTTGTAGATACTTAGTTACGTATTTTATTTTATATTGCCATTGCCCTATAATCGAAATCAGCCACAGATACACATCTTGCACACTCTCAGTAATCACTATGTTCAAGTACATTAGATTAGATTTCCCAGAAAATAGAACATAGGTGAATGTTTATTTCGGGATTTACCCGTGTTGTTGCGGATTAGATATACATTATTACTTTCGAAACTATTATATGTGTTCACAGTGATCGTATCTGCGGGGAAAAACCCACTCAAAATACGGACGTCAAGCATTATAAATACTCTTTCCGAAACCTCCAGCACGGCTAAATACGAAAATTTCTCACAGCTAAATTATAAAATATAGTGCTCAGAAAGATAGAACATGGATAACGCGTTATGCAGTGTATTTTGGTACAAACCTTCCATGCAATACAATTATAAGATCACTGCTTTAAGTCCTCTAGTTCTAGCGGTGCAACATGAACACTGCGTGCTAGTTTTAGCGCCTTACGTGTAGGAGCATTGAAAGACAGCAGATTGCGTTAGTGTATTCCTTATCAATTTCCGCTTCTGATCTTTCAAGGTGCAAAATATCTCCAGATAGGCGGTGCCCTTAATGCATTTGTCTTTAATAGCGTGTGTACATCGTTACGAAGTGTGGCATTACGTGCAAACTACTGCACGATTTGTGAATAATGTAGTTTGCCAGCAGTCAGTTGCAACAAAGAGTAAACACCACACTCATCTGCTGCAGTTCGCCATACAACTACTGGGTACGTCGGTAGAACCTAAGGTGTTGAATTTTGTAGCTCAAGAAGAAAATGTTTTCTTCGCTCATTAGTAGAGACAGTAAATATATATTTATCCACGACACCTAGGCTGTATTGAATTCACGTACGCTACAACAAATAGCATATGCTCATTGGCTTTTTGAAGTCAACACATTGGTATTCAGTGATTTATTCTTGTTTTTTATATTCTTACTATTTGCGCACCACGCGACAATATAATGCCAAAGTACCTGCACAAGTTAAAACCAGTGGGTTGTTGCCAGGTGGGGCTGCAGATTGTCGGAACTGTACACTCTTGATGAACGCGCCGTAGACCAACGACCATGAAATATTTGCCGGCTACTAGATGTGTTGTGACCACTCAGTAGTAAGGGGTGCCTGCACATCAGCGTGTCAGTGGCTGTAGAGTCAACCAGCGCACAACCCTGTACATCTCTTGGCAACTGCCGCCCTACCTTGCAACAACCCACGAGCCACCACAAGTTAAAACTCAAATAACTGTAAGCTGGTATCACCTGTGCGACTGTCACATGACTTGACACCTCCTGGAGGGCTGTGGGCCAATAATAAAGAAACAGCTTAGTGTAGTTCCAATAATGTATCATTGTGTTCGAGAGCAGCCGTAAGTCAGCTATCGTCTGGTTGAGAACACAGATATACTTGAATGTTAGCCTGCAGGTTACTGAACCCGCGATATATTCCGGTTTATAATGGGGTGTTTCATTAAACATTAGAATAGTTAATCTAAACGTGTTTTCAAACACACACCAACTGCTCATAGCATGCCCGGTGACACAGTGATACCACATTATTCGACATTCGTTTAGTTTCTTCCTTGTTATTGGCTCAGCGTCTTCCAGGATGAGTCAGATAAGTCAAGGACCAATCACGAAATCGACACAGCTTAGAGATGTTTGAATTCTAGCATACGCCCAAAAGAAAAAAACTAATTTTTCAGGTTTCTACTAATGGCTCTTTAAGAGGTCGCTCCAATGTTTCAGGCGCATGTATGCAACCTGCATTAACCCCATATAAATCAAGGCTAATATTACCTTCGCTATAGCTATACAAGTATTACACATATCAACATTATCTTCGCGTTTTACGAAAGGCACAGTCGTTCTTATTTTCCCTGCGTTCGCCGAAGCCAAGTATAAAGAATGGTAGACTGTAAATTTTACAAAACGTTTTTGTGTTAGGTTTTTAATGTAACCGTTTGTTGTATTACAATTTGCAGAACGCAGCGAAAATAAGAAAGACTGTGTCTTTGATAAAGCGCAAAGAAAATGCTGATATGTGTAATACTTTTACTGCTATAGCGAAGGTAATATTAGCCTTGATTCATATTGAGTTAATGCGGGTTGCATACATGTGCCTGAAACACTGGAACAGCCTCTTAAACATGCACTACTGTACCAGGTAGGCTACGTTGCCAACTGTACTGTATAAGTGCTGCAGTTAGGGTCGGTGCCGATATCAGAAATTCAGGGGATCGGTCGTAGTCATCGGTCGCAGAATACCGCCGTGTTCGATATGGCAAACCTGCCAAGATGATTGGTTTTTATAGAGCTTTGAGCTTTCCAACGTCCGTGGCTTTCCTTGATTCGCCAGTATGTATGACAGACAAATGAAACATGGTAGCATCTGCCGTTAGAAATTTCAAATCGCTTTTAAAATGCGCTTCATGTCAGGGTTCATCTTCTACTAGAGACGGCTATGATCCGATACCGTTGGGATTTTGTGGCCCCTACACTGCCAAAATTATTTGTAAGATTACCATATCGATGTATAGCAGTGTTAAGACAGTATGTGTGGTAAAATTATTTCCCATACGTCAAGATACTGAAGTTACCAGATTTGTTTAGTAACAATGCTCAACATTTACTCTCTTTATAAGCTCATGGTAAGTGTCCAGTATGTGTACAGGTTATTTCCTTATGATTTAGAAAGTTTTTTACAGTGTATATCTGCTGTCCACTCACAAACATATGGGAAGAGGTGCACGAATTTTAAGTATTCATCTAGGAGCAGCCGAGACTCCTCATTCCTATACACGCATTGCCCACAATCGATTATCGATTTGACTCATAGCCTTTCAAGCTGGTAGCACACCGGTTACTGGCTAGCAGTTGTCAGAACCGTGTAAATAATGCCTCTCGTCCAATCACATACGCAGGGACCTGAAAAATTCGCGTTTTCTTTTAGGCACAAGCTAGAATTTCACCAACTGTACGTTCATGTCATTTTCACAATTGGTCCTTGACGTATTTGACACATCTTGTATGTCGCTGAGCCAATAATAAAATTTTAACTAAGTGCAGGCCCATATCACTGTGTCAGCGAGCAGCTAATGAACAGCTGCTGTATGCTTGGGTGCACATATATTCTTGGAGGGTAGCCTATACAGGTCAGTGAATACGTGAATTTTTCCTGTCTCTACGCATACTTTACAGTGAAGCATATGTTCTGGGCGTTCAACCTAGTCTATAATAAATCTGCGAAACTCGCGCACCTTTCTAATTATTAAGGACCTGCGGGATTAGCCTTATTATTTGTTGACAACCTAGACTTCACTGCGCTGTACACACCAGAGATTCCATTGGCCGCAAGCGTCTGTGCGATGTCATTTACTTCTGTCACCAATTTACGGGAAATTGTTCGTTATGTTATGGAACTTATAATTAGATATGACGGTATATCACGGGAAAAGTTTAATATTTGCTGTGTTTCTACGTAAGTTCAGCTTTCCAGAAGATTACTGGTTTCCGCTTGTACGTGAGCTGTTGCCCAATTTGACTGCGCCAATAAGAATCCCGCTATCGTAATATTTGATGCCTGGTATTGGTCTGCAGAGAGATGCGTTGTGTCAGACGTATATTACCGAATCATGCATGTTGCAAGAAACTGCAGTTTTTTCAAGGGTATGTTGACAACATTTTCGCAATATACCATCATCTCTACTTATAATAATTGGACACATGAATTCTCCTTAGTAAGCCACTACATTGTCAGCCAATACTACAGCCATTTGGAATCTAGACTGCTGTCAGAAAATAACGAGAATTTCGCACTTATCGTCTAAATATGCCTTCTTTCTCCCCTTCAGCTCTGGACTCGGTTCAGCTGCACCTTTGACTCCCATTCTCTGTCACCAGTGCTCTGTGTAAGGTTTCTTCTCAAGGTCAGTTACGTGCAGTAGGGATTTTCTTTTCCCAAATGTAGACTTCAGAAATGATCAGTCAGCCGCGAACAGACACCGGACATGTATGAGTAACGGTTATGAGCTGGTGTTCGCCCTATGGCGTATGGCCAACGATGGGTTTTTTACGACCCAAGCAACCTGTTCTGCAACTCCAGCCGCTTGCTTCCGATCACGCGACGGGGCAGGAGTTCGTCATATTTATTGCTGTGCTTTGGTTTTGTTGGCGTCCGCTTAGCGCGGATAGTGCGGCTGCTCCACGCGTAGGCAGAACAGGTTCCAGAATAGCTAGCAACCCAGAAGCGAAACTACAGCACGTGAGGCGAACTCTAGCCACAGAAGTCAGTGGCATGTCCAATCAGTAGCGACAGAGTGAGGCCTGATCAGTTAGATCATATTATGCAATTCCCGAACAGATACAATGTCCCTATTTAGGGCCTCCTGCAACCAATTACAAGCAGAAAACGCTTATGTCTAGGAACAGGAAATTTTCGCCTAAAAGTTATGCAACTGCTGATCTAATGCTTTATGAGAACATCTGCACCTCTACTTCTTGATTATTGGCGGAGGGTATTTGGCAAGAGTCTGCGAAACCACACGTCTGTGATTTGCGGGTAGATCCCCCAAGCCGCTGAAAGTTGGAAACGTCCAGTCACTCACCATGAAGCACCGTTGCAGAGGTTTGCACGTAAGGCGTTGAAACAAACGAGTGCAAGAATATTTTCGCCAATAATATCAGGCGCCTAATTGAGTGAAATGCACAGGAGAGATTATCGCGGAAAAAGTTTGCTGTTTACAAAGTGCACTGTTGAGCTAATTGACTTTTTTCATCGTTATTTGTGTGTTTTTATTTTACTGGAAAAGTAAGGATTCTAGCCTGCCGATTCTGAATGTTTGCTATTCACTTGTAAACGGAATAACCTTGTCAAATATATCGTCGTCTAATCTTTATTGTATTTTTCCACATTGACTTTCAAATTCCTGCTTCCCCACATTTCGTTCATACCGAATTTTACCGCTATTTCTTGCACTCTAATGATTAGCCGTCCGAGTACGTCTGATTCAGGAGCAACGGTAGGTTATTCAGTGTTGCCAACCTGTGAAGTTTTCACCCAATTTCTAGGATTTTTTTTCAATTCTGAAACATGGGAAAGAGGAAAATGTAATTTTAGCTTTAAAATGCCTAAAATTGAATATGAATTAAGAAAATTGCATAAAATTAACCTTGAACACAATTTACTGACAGTATCGCACAACTTCCGATGTTTTAAGAATATTCGCTAACTATGAAGCACTCACACAATGCTCGACACAGATTCGTAGAATTAGTGGTCGTATTTTCAGTGCACTCGGAAATTGTCGTTTATAATCGGGTATGTTCAATTGTCAGGAGAGTTCTTTTGAGGGCTATGCCGTATTCGCCATTTGTATAATTTAAATGTGTAACAAATGCAGTGTGTGTGACTCAATGAATTCAGATGCAGATTGAGGTTTGCCAGATGCTCTTCCCTGCATCGTCAACCTTTGAGATTATTCATGTAATCCAGGTGGCAGAGGGAAAAGCATTATGTTATCGACTTTGGAGAGTGACGCATAGTCTGTGTGATTATGAAATTTCATTTTGGTACTTGGCAACACCTACGCTACTTCAGTGTTTGTGAACTTACCTGCTCTGCGGTGACAGTCAACTGTCAGTGATGTGAAAGGCGACAGCTTGACGGTGAACAAGCGGGTCGCTGATAGGCCAATGAAAAGCAGGGATGACACGGATGACGGGACCGGAGAAGAGGACAAACGATTGTGGCTGACAGGCTGTGATAAATTTACGCTGCTGCGATGCGTAAACTTCGAGGTAAACACCGCAGGGTAGTCCCGAACGCGCGGAGAGATTTCTTTGGAAAACATCCACCTCGGCCAGCACTATATTCTCACTCTACTTCGCTTCCTCGCGCCTGGACGAATAATAATAACAAAAATGCCATGGTTGGTAGGCCAAGAGGTTCCGCAAAGAGATTCCTACGGCCTGCGGCGTCGACGAAAATAGGTGAAAGTGTGGTGAGCTCCCAACATGCGTCGAATCCGTAAACAAAGTAATTAATCTCGCAGGAAGGAAAACATGCCGATAAGGTCTTAAAGAGCTGGGCTACGATCCAACCACTCTTGCCTGTTAAAGGGTTAAAGTGCGTTCTAGGAAGAAATTCATCAAAAATGTTATTGAAACCTGTCTGTCGCGGGCTGCAGGAGATGTTATTACTCTCTTCCAAAATGTACGTATCTACTTTGTTATGACGACAAAGTTGTTTTCGTAAAATACGCGGAAAGCACTTGGCGACTTACTAATAGATACGTGCATTTTTACATAGTACAAACTTTTGATACTTGAGCATCATCAACGTATACCAGTGTAATTGTTTCGCACGCAATTCCGTAGTGAGCATTTTAATAAAAGCCACTATTTTTTTCTGACTTGTATAGGTCATAGAGGTCATATTTGCCTCTTCAGAGGACTTTAGTGGAAATACACGCACACACACACCATAGGCACAGGTTAATGAAAATTATTTCTTAGCAATGTTGTTATTAGCTTTGTCGTCTGCAACCACGTTTAAAGACATGAAATTTAGCAGTGTGCGTTGACAGCATATTAGAGATTTCGTAACTATGCTACCTGAAGAATTAAAATTGTGTCTCAGATATCAAAATAGTTGTAATTAAAATTGTTTAGTTTGTTGATTAAATTAAATCATTGCCCTTTTGGAGAACCCGCAATTGTGTCTAGCATTGAGAACAGTAAACAAAAAACGTAGGAAATGTTGTATTCAGTTATTATTGTTATTATTTTTATTTAATCTTACAAACTTTTCCTTATGAAGCATGGTAATCTAACCCGTCATCTCGACTCGCCTAGTAGAGATATTCCCCACTTTGAAGGAGTTATTAAGGAAAATGTGTGCTGCATTTTTTCTAAGGCAGTGTTTCATCAGACCACTAATTGTGTGTCTCCCTCTTGAGAACTAATTAAGTATTGTCCATCATCAATCTTGCCTGTGAAGTTTCACCATACGTGCGGCAAATGGTACCCTCCTAATTGCAATGCGGTGACTCTATATTCGCGTCCAAATAAGGCCCGAATAATGTATTTAAAATAAAACCTTCAGTGAACCAAATAGACTTAATCTAGGACTAGTCGAAGTTGATCGTTTTGGATGGCCGCCGCCAATAGCGCAGACAGTCATTAAGTTTGAATGAGGATAGTCATCATATTTTTCTTTGATACTTTTGTTATTGTGAGTAGAAGAATAGCAGATAACGTTTAGAAACTAATTAACATTTTACTGTCATGAACCATTGCAAATTATTTGGTAATGTTTGTAATTTTTTGTGTAATTCAATGTTTGGGTAAAAGAGGTCTCTACAGAATGTTTAGTTCGGCTTCCCTCCATGTTTACACGTAAATATACACCGAAAATTTTATTATAAACACATTTCAATCCACTTTAACTTTATGTTTGCCCCATGTTGAATCCAGTTCAGGTACGGTATAGTCTGGATTTTTCTTTCAGTCCATCTTTACTCGGATCACTTTTTTAAACGAAGCGTGTTAAAATGTTACCCTCTCTGGACTCTAACCTCGTGACGTGTCATTAAAGTCACGTATCGCTCGTCGCTAACCTGTAGTTAAAACAAAACTACTCCACTTTATCGTCCGGCTCAGGTGAGGTTGTCACGGCACGTAAAACCCGGGGGGTAAAGTCATATGTGACTGAGAAGGAAGCAAGCACTTAGTGAGCGAATAGTCGAGTATGCAGATGAGCAACATGTCTAGCGTGCTACCGCATAATGACGCTAAATTGTCACGCCCCTAATTGGCAGGCTTCGCCTCACTTCAGCCTGTCGTAGGATTTGGGTTAGCCGTCATCCCACACGGCTCTTCTGCAAAAAAAAACGCCATTATAACGTGAGTCACGTCACCCGGGGCACTCGTACCAACCCAGCAACTTTCCCGGACGGGAAAAAAAATTCCCTGACTGAAAATTCTAGAATTACTTAGCGGCAGTTCCTTTCCTCTCTGCGTAAGAGTTTTCCTGAGATATTTACTTGCCAATGTGAACTGCTCTCTTTTTAAAAATTGTATTAAAATGTTTGCTCGGTTTCCTTTTTTACTGCACGACAGGCGATAATCGAATTTGGGTGCCTTGGGGATGCTAAATATCATTGTAGTTTTTTTTATATAAAACGGTGGATTTTTTTCTCGACGCTCAAAACAGAGGGAAGTAGAGATTGTCGCACTTTGCATATCAAATTGTGGAGATTCACATAGAGAACTGAATTAGAGGATCAACTATAAAAAACGACTGTGACATTTGCCAGGTTAAAATGTTCTTTTTATATTAAAAATGTTGTTATAAACTTTGTCTGTGACTTCGCCGCAGGCAATGACTGCACTTTGAGCTTTGAGAGTATAGGCCTAGCCTTAATAAACAGCGATTAGAAATTTTCGTTTCGTCAATTTACAAAATGTAAATGGGAAAAGAACATAAAAAAACTAAACTATTTAAAGTAACACAGTATTTATTCTTTTAAATAACTAGCAGTTTCCAGTTCGATTTCCTTGAAAGTCGTTAGCTGACGTATTATTTAAGTTTACGTATTGAAAATACCTTAATTGCGTGTCATTCTCAATATCATCGTCAACTATGTCTGGTATACCTGACTACACTTTTCATGCCGTGTTATGTATAGGCCAGCCAGTCACGGTAAAGTGAGCACTTGAACACCCACATTTAAATGTGTTTTCGGCCAGTACGTATTTATTCGCCGCATATAAATGTAAACATTATATCAGGAATGCAAAAGCATGACGATGTAGGTTTTTATATCCCGTTCAAAGATACAAACCGACAGGAAATAGATCTAGCGACGGGTGTTAAAGTGCTCACATTACAATGAATGGTATATAATGTGGTTACTGTGCGATTACACACCAGCATGACGTATGTTCTGTTCACACGTATTAAGGGTGCTGCCTACCTGAGAACCGTGGCGTAAAGAAGTATAACGTCATTGCCGGTGAAAATCCTCCTATGTGCAAAATTCGAAAATGTTCAGGAAAGTAAGAAAACAAGATCACATAATATTGTTAGTGTTTGGGGTATCAACGATCTCAAAACTACATACACGTAATTCATTTGTATTACTCTGTACACTTTACGTACAGTTACGTACACAAATACATTAAGAAGTCTGTTTTATTAAAACCAATGACACATAGGGGGTTTTTCACCGGCAACGACGAGGATTTATATGTTAAATTTTTATTCGGCCGTGCTCAGTCATTCTTAAAGTCAGAATCCATTTTCTGCGGTAAGATGAGCAGCAAACTGCTTTAAAAATAAAAATGTATGAAAAAATTTTGAGATGATGTATTTGAGTGTTTTTAACAGTAGAAATACTTATTTGTTCATAGATTACATGACATAAACGCCGTAAATTGTCCTGTAGCATTTATTTGTGTCATTCTGCAGATCCCAATCCCTTTCAACCACCTTGTGCATTACACTGTCATTTGCATGCATCTTGTACTATTAGTAGGGACCTGAAAATTCTCGTTTTCTTTTTGGCACAAGCTAGAATTCTAACAACTGTAAGCTCGTGTAACTTTCTCAGTTGGCTCTTGACTTATCTAACATCTCCTGGAGGGCGCTAAGTCAATAATAGAGATTCAACTAAATGCAGACCCAACCATGTGGTATCACTATGTCAGCGAGCAGCCAATGAGCTGATGCTGTCTGCTAGAATACATATATATTCTTGAAGACTACGCCTATAGGTCAGCGAACCCGCGAATTTTTCAAGTCCCTAACTATTAGACATACCATTCTGTTCAGCCCTCTACCTTTTAGGTAGTTTAATTTCAGTTATTAGAAAATCCTAAAAACAACTCAAATTAGCAGAACTATTGGAGGCTTTCGACAGATGCTAAGCTCCACCGAATGTAATTTAATATGCCCATCTCTATCCTTACTAGAGCTTAGGGTTGGAAGTACTGCGTCCGTCCACATATTTTTTTTTAGTTTCCTCCAAAATTTGTTTCCGATTAATTTTTGTACTTTTCGCCTCGATTGGGCGTCGAATATGACTTAGTGGACACTTGAAGCATTACATTGATGGAATCCTCTCATTCATTTGGCTTGTAGAATTGTAAAAGTTAAATTTAAAAAAATTAAATTTTTTCTGCTATTCCACAAGCCAATTCAGTTAAAGTATCCCATTATTGTTATAACTAAACTGCCCGCCTAGTTATTTACTACTTCTTGTCGTGCTCAAACCTATAAGAATTAATCGGAAGCAAAAATAATAACTAACATTTATACTGTCAGTATTTACTAGAAGGAGAAATACATCACACATGTAGCTACATAAAACATAGTTTGTTTATGTTTATTGCGTAGAGTGAAATTTGCCGCCCTCCATTCAAGCATGCATTTACATTTGTGTTGTATATCCATGTGTTCGGTTCATAAAGCTTATAGAAGTATTAGCCAACTATGGCTGTTGCCAATGTTTACTTTTACCTAGTAGAAACAGTTGTTTTTAGGAAAACGGTAGTGTTGCAGATATCGGGTGCATTTGTTATTCAGATACAATTACGCCATTATATCACAAGGTCAAAAATTACTTCATTATCTTGAATTTATATCAGTGGCGTATCGTGGTGGTGTTCCAAGGCATGCGGTGCTAAGCAGTGACTATACTTAACACTGAGTTGTCTGTGAGACCATTAGACTTGTCCGGAGGATATGTCCCCTTATTTGACTGAATTGTGCATTTTATTCATAAAAGCATGAAACTTGGCAGAAATGTTATTTGTATAAAAACAAATTTTTTAAGCGTTGTAGGCATTCCCGAAATGCACCTCAAGCCGCCATATTGGAAAATGGCCGCCAATATGTGTTATTTACTTATAACTCGTGAAAGGATCGACAGA
>PNEQ01112750.1:0-22831 GCA_003012365.1 Medauroidea extradentata
ACTTCCAAGGTCACACGCATTCCACGTACACCACATTCATAAAGTAGCGCGTTAACTATGTGCTGCGCACACTGCGCTGAACAAAAAAAAGTACCATGCGACGATTATGAGAAAAAAAATTTTTAATTCAAATTGACACTTGAAACTATTGGTGCGACGATTATGCGATAGCGACGATTATGCGATAAAACACGGTATTTGTGCCAAACACTGTTCAACTTTTGCACATCAGATATGTCACTTTCCCAAATAAAAAAAAATTAGGCCCCATAGTTTTTGCATAATCACTCACCTAAGTAACAAAATGGCCATTGCAGTGTAGCCAAAATAAAAAAAAGTAAATAACTAATGAATTCAAAATTACAGGAACTGAAAGTCAATGTATCAATGCATTTTATGACATGTTTGGCAAAAGTTAGTTTTAAAAATTTCAGTACCGGTAGTAGCCAAAAGTCAAAGTTATGCAAAAATGTACTCATTTTCATCTATTGTTTAAAAATACAAAAATGTGTCGCTTTGTGTTTACAAAAGTTTCTTGAAGTAGTTCACATAAGTCTCTTGAAGTAGTTCACATTATTAAGTATCAATATGAATTATATGACATGTTTTCTGATGTGTAAAAGTTGAACAGTGTTTGGATCAAATATAAAATTTTTAATTTTCACAGGTCCAACGTCCTTAACTTGTTAATTTTTTGTTTGTCTTAATTTATATTTTTAATGGGGAACATCTTAACAATTTCTTTTGAAATTCGGTCGACAAACAATTGGTTTATCAAAACAGCACTTTAAATGTAGGCATTGTGGAGTCTGCGATGTGTATTTGTCTAGGAAGAATATATGTTGTTACTTATTTTTATTTGCACCAAACCTCTTCATGCTATTTGAAGCCATCTCCAGGGCTTTGTTCTACAGACACGAGGTATTAACTGGAATGTCGGGAACACCTGCTGTGTTAGCCCTCCCACCTATGTTATCATAAACGTCACGTGATTTAGTGATGGTCATTATGTTTGGTTATAGTGTGTTGGATATACAACTTTGTTTAGAGTTTGTGGATGCATAATAATGTATTTCCAATAGTGTATTTCCTTGCTGGATTACACCAACTTGTAATACGACCCAGCCGGTCTCTGTGTTTCTTGGTTCGTCAATGAGAGGTGGAATTTACACTTGACGATTCATACCTGAAATGAGTCTTTTTTACCTTTATGTGACTATTGATTACCTACTGACATGACGAGTTCATGACTATTGACTATCTGACCAAGACCATGTAGAGATGTGAATGTAATTCATAATCATAACCATACACTTCTCAGCATTATACTGTGGATTTGTACATATTATGTGTGAGAGGTGTCAATATTGACTTTGTCAGTGGAACTTGTGACTTTGAGCCTCCTAGTTACCACAGCATCTACAGTATTTGAAGTGAGAGACGTTACTTGTACCAACCAAGACTTGTGCGGTGTATGCTGTGTCCTGCCATTGTGTACATGTTCTTAGACCTTCATTATAGACCTGATAGATACACATAAATAATCAACTAAGTCTTAACCAATTTGTGATGTTTACAGTTGCTGTAGTGTTTGCGCTACTGAGAGTAGTTACGTTTGTTTATATCAGCAAGTTTCAGACATGAAGACTTGGCAAATAATTTTTATTGGAAGCAGTAACATTGTCCGTTAGAGGGTTTAAGTATTTTCCTTCAGGTTTAATGATAATTTTAGAAGATGCACCAAAAAAATATTACTTGTTAACGATACTTTAGTATTACTTTCACTGGTTTTGCTCCGTGATTTAAGCTTAATTGCTTTGTTAACTCAAATGTTGTGTACTATTTAGATATTTAGATAGGGAGTGTAAATAAACTGTGTAAGTAAATGTGAAGTTTGTAGATCATAACTTGGATGCTTGACTGCGTGTGGTAGGATTGCATGTTTGTTGAAACCCTGTTAGTTATTAAAATTATTAGGTTTGTCAGGCGTAAGTTAGAATGTAGGAATATCCAGTTATGTTATTGTTTTGGTTAGTTGTAAACAGCTTATTTACTTTTGGTATTTAATATTGACCAGTTGGTAAGAAAAGTTAATTGTAGTGATAGTGACTGTATTGTTCCGAGCCAGCATATTTGTTACTTTCATCCACTGCTATTTTACTTTTGTGAGTGTGTGGTTTGTGTAACTGCAGTCAATGTAATGATAGTTGTAGTGAGTGTTAACGTTTGGATTTTGAGTTGGGTACGTGAAGTCACACATTTGAACCTGCTTGTTGTGCAGAAGTTTAATACCTATTTTCCACAAGTTTACCTGCGACAGACTCTTATTTCTGACAGGTGATAAAAGTAAACAGTTTGAATTTGTCAGTGTTAGTCGTTCATTCAAAATTTTCTTCATTGCAAACAGATGGTCAGCATCTCTTACTGTCAGAGAGAATGTTATCAAAATAAACAAGACTGTACTTCAGCAAGTGTTTAAGCCTTAGTGTGAGAATGTATCAGTCATATGCCCAATAGGAACATGTGTTCAGTGCTTATCCGTCATGCATCGAACTTATTAGACATTGCTTATAGTGCTCTACACACGTGCACGTCATATCGTGTTGACTCGAACAAATGACATACTGCACCTAATTTAGAATCTGACTTTAGATGTGACCATATGTTCTTTCGACTGGACTTTTCGTATTATTATTTTATTATGTGGGTATCCTTTGACTTGGCCAGTTTGAGTATACTGTGTATTTGCGAGACAGTACCCTCACAAGAATAAATACATTTTATATCTTTGATGTTACAAATATTTTTATAACATGTTAAAAATTAAAGAATATTTACTGTAAAATTGTTTGATGTATTTGTCTGTAATTCTTGTTGTAACACAGATATGCGACACAATTCTGTAACAAACTGATTTGTGTATATGGTGTGTAGATTTGATTCGCATAGAACATTTCTAGTCACTTTTTTGTTAATGACAGTAAATATGTAACTGTAACAATGCAATTTTTTTCCAACCTTTTGTACGTGCATCTTTTCAGTATGACTTATTCATTGTTCAGGTAATTTGCTATCATTTGATTTGTTTAAAACTATTCCCTATAATATTTTATTTAAAGTATTTACACCAGCTTTACTGTGATAACATTATGACCTTGTATTGAATGTTTTCTCCTCTTGTGGGTTTATATTTTGTTCCCCCTTCCCACCCTGTCCTCCCTACACTTCCCTCTTCCCCCTCCTCCCCAAATCTAAAAAATTTTTATGCATCCCAGAAATGTTCTTTGCAAAAATTTTGGGTTTAATTTTGAAACTATATCCTTCATGTAGTAAAAAAAAGTGGTTTCCTTCACTGGAAAATATATGTCATTCTCATAAATATAATTTATATTTTTTCTATATTTGCAAATGAGCTTAAATTAATTATTTTCCAAGGAGCTGTGTGTGTGTGTGTATGTATATATAAAATGATAAGTTTGTTACTTGTTATATAAAATCTTTGTCTGAAATTATACTCTTGAGACATTAAATGCCAAACCTTGTAGAGATGGATTGAACAGTTATGTGTGAAATAACATATGTAATGTTTGTGATTTGTTTTCTGATACAAAATACATATGAAGGCTCTGTGAATACTGTAAATTTCTAATTTTTCTATTCAGAATTTTTAATCAAATTTATTTCGAACTACAGTCGAACCCCGATTCTACGGACACTCTCACGGTTCCCCAAAATTTGTCCATACGACCGAGTTGTCCGTACGAGTACGAACCGATAGGACCAAATTTCGGCTTGACCGCAACCCCCCCCCCCCCCCTTTTTTTTTTCCCCTCTGGCCCGGACTGCGGACGTGAGAGAGAATCAGTAATAAGTCTCTAGGAGTATACGAACACGTTTTCAAGAGACATCCGAAAGCAGGTGTTCTTACACATACTATCTTAGTACGCCGAAATATTCCGAATAAATTAATACTCCATTTGTGCGTAAAAAATAAACGGGTAAATAAAACGAAAAACAAGAACGCAACGTCGCTATTATCTTTATGTGCAGCGGGCAATATTTGCCGTGTTTACTTATGCCACTGGCAAATAAGACGTTTAACAGTGTTTCAGGTTGATGAAGAATAGTAATTTTGATAAAATGCTGCAATATAAACAAAATAATACCTGAAATGTACGTCAATAACTTCTAAACATAAACTATTATAAACAAGGCATGTTGGTTTCTCTGTACGGGACAGAAGTTGTATTCACGTCTTTTTTATATATTAAGTTAACGTTTGAACAGTGCAATAATATATTCTGACTTAAATTATACTTCATTTCTTCAAAAAAAGATTACAAAGTCAGTTAAAATGAACAAAAACATGTAGTGCAACGTCTCTTAACGTTACGATACAACACACGTTTACATGTTTCTTGTGAGAAAATAAAGTATTGTATCTTACTTCCTGTGATAAAACATAGATTAGTGAGATTATCCAATGCAATTATGAGCAAAAATAATGTCCGTAAAACACGAACAAGTAAAATTAACTGTAAATGACTATAAAAATATACAGCCGCAGCGTAGCATGTAGGCCTAACTTCAAAATAGTGTGTATAAACGGCTCGTGATTATATTTGACCTATTACGAAATTATATGTAACCAATATATTCTGACGTGCACACTTTTCACTTCGAAATTGTAATCAAAACCCAAATTGCAGTTCGTGAAGACAAGCAAAAATCGAAAACGTACACATAGCAAGTGATTTCTCAGGAAGAATGGTGCTGCTGTGACTTGTGAGGGCGAGGAGGGAGAATAGAAGGAAAATGGCAGAGTTACAATTTTTTTTTTTATTGCTTGTGACGCCCACCCAGTGCCATCATTGGTTGACAGCGGCAGCAATAGGCGGGGCATGAGCTATGATGAGCAGCACAGACGTCGCCAGAGAGAGAGAGAGAGAGAAAGAGGTAGAGTGAGCGAGAGAGAAGCGGATGCCGCTCTGAGAAACAGCTGGCGGCAGGTCAGTGACCTATCTCGCGCTCTGCGGCTTACGCGGGCTACGGTGTTTCTTAATTAATTTTTGCTGTTTTCATCGTGAAACCATTCCTTTATTTGAGGGTTGAGCTCTTACACCTATATTGCTTATACATATTGCGAATTATAACAACTGATTTTCAATTACTATCATTTTTATTTTTCCCATTTTATTTTTTTATTGTTCGCGGAAATCTGTACGTACGAGCGAAGTGTACGTACGAACCGGGTGCCGTACGAGCGGGGTTTACTGTAGTTATTTTATGTCCTAATTCATGGGTTATGTGGGGCCTACAATATTGGGCAGAAATATACAGTAGAACCCCTATATTACACTTTTTAAGGGACAAAGAAAAATTGTGTAAATGGAGGGAAACAACAAAAACTGTAATGAAACATCCATTAATTAAAATTTTTTATAAGTTAATTCATAATTCCAGGAAAGACGAAATATGTGACCTCAAAAAGCCTTTATAACTAAATTGGTAGCCCTCTAACAAAAAATTTTGTTTAGCATTAAAATTCTTCTGCGCAAAGATTAAAATAGGTGTGATGTATACTAATAACATTGATTAAATTGCCCCTCCTTTTTCTAAAACATTTTGTACGAATACATAATACAGTTTACAGTTTTCTCTCTATTAAAATTTCATCCTTCTTAAACAATATCAACATTTAATTTGTAACTTAAGGGCAAAATATTGATAGCTTCATAAAAAAATTAGTGTAAATCAGGGGAAGCAAGTATCAATTGAAGTGTAATTGGCAGGAATATAATACATTGTTAACATGGGGAAAATTGTGGGAACCAGAAGAAATTGTGTATTTAAGGGGAAAGTGTAATTAAGGGAATGTAAAATCGGGGTTCTACTATATTCAATCAAATTTACAACAAAGTTTCTTGAGGTTATCTTTTATATTTACTGTTTCTGCAAAAAAAAAAAAAGTATCTCTTTTGCTTGCATGGATAGTGCTCCAGTTAGTCTTCAGGAGCTAAAATGATAAATGACAAGTCCACATGGGATTTGTATATCTGTATTGAAAACAAGGAATGAGATACATCAGACAATTCAAGTCCATTTTTATATGTAATTCCTCAAACACATTCTTAGCAAAATTCCTCTATACCTAGAGGACGATGCCGCTGGTCGGCGGGTTTTCTCGGGGATCTTCTGTTTCCCCCGCCTATTCACTTCGGTACTGCTCCAAACTCACCTCATGTCATCCCTCACCACCGCTAAAGACCTCAATGTTAAGCGCTGACCAAAATCTCTCACTCACTCTATGCCTAGATTCAAATTACCAAAGTGGTTGTTTTCAAACAGAAAATTTTATCTACATGTAAAACAGATTAGCCAATTGAAACAATTGCAGTATGTTGCCTAGTACATTACATAATGTGACATTATGAATTTAAAATTATTTGTGGTTGGTTTTGCAGCTTTTTCAGTTAGCAGATCAACGTATTTGCACATTTTTCATTTTTATCAATTTAAAATTTTTTCAATATTTCTACCATACAGCCTTGCTTGCGCCATTCGCCATCATTTTAATGGCAGTGATAATTTCCGTGTTACAGGTTGGCTGCTTTTTCTGAATTAGGCATTGTTAGAGCGCCTGATAAACACACTGTTGTTTATATGCATGCCTCAACATATATCATAACCTACATATTTTATAGGTTCATTACATATTTCAACTAGTAAGTTTATCAACTGTTTATTTACTTGTTTGGAATTTTTTTTTAAGTTTCTTTTAATTTGTTGTGTTCTATTTATATTTTATGTTCTGTCTTAGAGCATGGAGACTTTGAAGTTGAATTACACACATAAATCAGTCAAACTTGAATAAAATAAAATATTTACCATTCAAAGAAAATGTATGCTGTCTGGAAAGGTAACAGTCTCCTAACTAAACAAATTTGTAAATTAATGCTAAATGTGTACGCGAATTCCATTTTGTAGCCAGCATATTAAATATTAGTTAGTTTATAAGTAGGTCTAAACTAAGAATTTTTGTTTCCCTTCCATTTATGAAAGTGTAGTTTTGAAAACAGGAATGTAGTTAAGAAAATTTGTGTGTATAAATTTTTTTTAAAAAATCAACATACTGTGGTAGCATCAAAGCAAGTAGCGTAACATTTAAATTTAATATGTACATGTATCTCTGCTCAGTTAGATAAATATGTATTTATAACTGTTCTGATTTAAAAATTTGTTTTGAAAGTCTTATTTTCTCGCTAAGCAATAATATTTGCACTAGCTAGTTGAAGATGATAAAAGAAAGTTTAAAATTTACAGTTATTTATATTTTTATCCATACATAATTTTTAACATACAGTACATATAAAGAAATATGTATATATAATATACAAACACACTCACACACATACTGCTTAGTTAACAATGGAAATATGTAAAGGCGGACAAAGGCTGCTAGGCTACTAATGGACCCCTTGCATGAAATTTTAAATACGTTGTAATGTATGCCATGTTGTTAACAATGTAGAAATATGAAAATACCAAAAATAATTTTCCTTCTAAACATTATAGTTTAGGAATGGGAAGCAAGCAAAGTTCTGGGAAGCAGCAGGCAACCGAAAACATATTTTGATTGTTCCACGTCTCAAGCCATACGGCCAGCACTGGTCAAATAAAGGCTTTAGCTAGCATGACAATCAATGGGTAAAGTGTAGCGTATTGCTTACGGTACTT
Organism: Medauroidea extradentata; assembly: GCA_003012365.1. Taxonomy (NCBI): domain Eukaryota; kingdom Metazoa; phylum Arthropoda; class Insecta; order Phasmatodea; family Phasmatidae; genus Medauroidea; species Medauroidea extradentata. Next base: position 7,738 of record PNEQ01112750.1, read on the forward strand.
GGCTACTAGTTTTAAGGATCCTGGTTCAAAACCCACGTATTTCATGTATTTTTTAATATAATACTATTAGATAGTTTTACAAGTGTCTGATAGAAAAATGTTTTATTAATTTTTTTAAACCATCTATTTTCCATTTTCGCATTAATACTATGTCTGAAATGGCATATTTGCGCGGAAGAAACAGTGATTTAAATTGAATGCGGATCGCGAAAGTGATTTTTCATGTGGTTTAGTCGGATATGTACCTAAATAAAAATTATAGGTAATACAGTATTTGCGCATGTATAACACCCCCATTTTTTTATTAAAAACCAGTGTCAATAAAGGAGGAGGCTGTTACACAAGAGATAATTTGAATAAAAAATTTTTGTATTTAAAAGACGACGTTGTTATAGTCTACTACAATAACTCTAGAGAATGAACACTGTTATGAATAACGTGTTGAACGATCTCTTTAAAATATATATTTTTTAAATAACAAAATTCAGTACATAACAGGTACTCGCGTCGTAAACAAATAAGGCGGCCGCCATGTTCCCCTTCAGTCGTTGTTTATTTAGGCAATATTTATTTATTCAGATCCTACATTGAAATTGGATAGTGAGCACTCGCAGAACCAAAGTGAACAGAAAATTTGAAAAACAAGGAGTTATACTGCCTACATAATTACATTTTTGTTGATAAAATCACAACTCCCTCTCGCCACGCATTAGCATTGTGTACTAACGGTAAACTTTCGTGAAACAGTTCTTTTACAGTTTTCTTCTGCATATCACACGTCTTGTAATTCAAATGCTGCGGTGTAACTATTCTGTGCTTTCATCGCTTTTTTATTACGGCCACATGTTTCGTAGCTTTCTGCCATACCAAATACGCCATACAACAACACGTCGACGTCATCAGAGTTCCGACCAAAGAATATCTTCGCAGCAGATATTCCACTCTGCAATACGCTCGTATGCAATGGCCGCAAATGCTGAAGAGTCTGTAGCAAAGACACACCACTTGTACCCTAAGACACGTCTTTATTTCTGAAAATGTTTTTGGAAAAATATTACTTTAAAATATTAACTTGGATGATTTTATTATTTTCTTCTATGTTCAATGGTCAACGTTAATGGCTAGAAAGTAGTTCTTTTTTGCCGGGGCTGTTATACATGAATATTTTATATTTTTAATTTATGAAAGTCAAAATTGGGGAGGGTGTTATACACAGGCGGGTGTTATATTCTAGTAAATACGGTATATGGTTAAACTTGCATTTAGGCTAAATGTGTTTATTTTGTGCATGTTCAATCACTCGTTACTTCATATATTACGTAATGAACACGTCATTAGTGGTAAATAGTACTGCAGTAGGTTTGTTATAATACTGATATACAACGTACATAACATTTTTTGCGGTAAGTTAAACCAAAATCACACAATAGCCTAGAACAATATTATACTAACCCGAAAGATTATTGAACTCGCTTAAGTTTTCCAATATCAGCCCAGAGAGTAACCATTGCACCATCATGACAGACACCTGATGCGGTTCTATTGTAAAGGAAATATATGGGTATTAAATAATTAAATATAGTAATGGTTTGCGCCAGTAAACAGGTTTATTTAATGTATAATAGCATATTACAGTGCTCGGATATTGCTATGATATTGTGTGATATAACAATGTGCGTAACACTAACATTTTATGAAACCTCCGACTCGAATACATTTAAAATATAACATTTGTTACTTTTTATGATTAACTACGTACATGTAACCAAACGAACCACTGTAACAGACTTAAATATTGTTTTTTATTGTCCAAGTGTAGTCTGGCATTCCGCCGGAGTGCGACAGCAGTCGGTTAGCTTGTCAAGGCTCCATATGTACTATGGCTTGTGACGTCACTGGGCGTTTCAGCAGGCATTTTAAAAGCGCGAACTTCTAGTAACCATAGTTACCTCAAATTGACTTCAAATTTAAAAACTTCAACACACATTGATTTCTTTTTTTATGCACGTAGTGTGGATGTTCTCATTGAAATTCACTCGAGGGGTCCATTACTATAAAATGTAGATAGGAGTGTACAAGTACTTACAGAGCTGTACTGCACGTAGAGGAACATATAACACACTTAAGGACAACACACATTTTGCGTTGGTGCACGGTCGCTACGTTTTGCTTCATCGGGCGGTGAGCGATAGTACACTGCAGTATGGCTGACTTAATGAAGGTTGTAACCAGTACACCTACCGGCCAGAGGGCGAACTAGAGTGGCGGGAAGTTTGAAAGTGAAAAGTAGATTATCTGATGTTTAGGCCTGGAGGTTGTCTGGATTTGGAGATATATTGGTGGTCCAGTTCCCAGCTAGTCACTAATGTGTTTTCAGAAGCTTGAGGGGGTAGGGTAGGTAAGCTAAAATTTCAGTTTATGATGTTCGAAATGTATGTCAAGTTAAGTGTGTGTTATATGTTCCTCTACGTGCAGTACAGCTCTGTAAGTACTTGTACACTCCTATCTACATTTTGTAGTAAATACTGCTTAGTTACTTTAGATTTATTTAAAATAAATTATTCAGAAGATGAATTGAAAGAAATTACTGATTAATTTGATTTTGATTCTAATTTTAGAACTATTATTTGCAGATTTCTACTCACAGATATGTCAACATGCATTTCCAATTTTTAGCATACCACAGTATATGTGACTTCTGATTCGTAGTCCTCATCCGTTATATTTCAGGACAGAACGTTTTTTTTTATTGTGGCCATTAAATTTGAAATGTAAGGTTTAAAAATGAAGTACCTACAGTGTGTAATTTAACTGATGTACTGGTGTGTGTTGTAAATAACTGTACGTACACCCAAGAACTGTCTTGTATTAGTCTGTCATGTTCATCTTGCTACCAACTGTGTGACTTCTCTACCATTATAAAGTTGGTTGTATTGTTCTTAGTAAAAGGTCACCTTACATGGATTGTTCAGGAATATTTCACTACATGAAATATCTTCAGTCTAGCAGTTTTTTTGCCATTACCGTATATATTTGCTTGTTATCACTGAGAAAAATGCTTTGTTGGTCTGTTGCGCGTGCATGCACACACACACGCACACACACCCATGCACACACACACACACACACACACACACACACACACACACACACACACACTAGGAAAGCCCCAATGCAACAAGTCCACGAATACCTAGCTCTGCGTCAAATTAACAGTTCAAAGGCATGGGTTCTTACAACGTAGCGCGGTGAATGAAAACTGCAGAACTCTCACAAATTTCGGGGTTTGTAAATTATGTTAAAGTTCCAAACTTATGCAGCACCCTTCTGAGCAAACCAAAGGAAAGAAATCTTTTATACCATTTCAACGACCCAAAACTCCATGGCCGCCTTTTACACAACCCATGGCCGCCTCAGCCTACATCTTCCCAACGACTCGTGGCGACTTCGCATGCAACCAGCTGGCATTGCCCGTCAGTGGTGCCACCCCACTGACATTACAGGAATCAATTAAAATTATTATGTTTTCATAATTAACAGAACATATTAAACTTGTGATATTTGTAGGTAACTGTAAACATGAACATTTTAATTTAAAAACCAATTTTAAACAATTATATTAAGTATATTAACTTTTTTTACCAAGTGAAAGAACCATTAAATTTAAAATGTATGTGCCAGTCAGCAACAGTCTGTTGTTTTATTGGTTGCAACCAAATATGGTGGCAAATTCTTAAAGATTATCTTAATAGGCTGGTTTTGCACTGAAATATAGCAACTTTTCCTGGAAAGTGTACATTTAGATTGGTATATCTGTCCTCACACTCCAAGCTTTAACAATGAATACATATAACTTTGTTAAATTTAAATGCAATAACTTAAGCTTAAAAAAGATTCCTATTGCAAATTTACTAAGTACAAATAGCATAATTCAAATTTTAAATAAATATCAACATTAGTAAAAAAACTTTTTTTCTTACTGTTCAATGATTGATTTCAGATTACCATTTTAAGTGTTATTTTAAGTAGAATTAGTTTACAGTTACTGAAATTGATTACTTTATACTATATGAATAAACTTCCACTGACATGCTGGATTTTAACAAATAAAATTACAAATACAGTAGTTCTTAGCAAAACCCTCGGATACCGTTGTTGGAATGACAACAAGGCCTACATTATAAGTTACAGCTAAACATGAAACAAACATACTGTAAATTAAAACATGTAAAACTATATCACTTAAATCTGTAACAGTAAATTATGTAGTAATTTTTGTAGGCTTGCCAAGGTTCAACAGCATGCTGTATGTTTTTACGTTATTGCCTTACCTCTTTTAACACTGCCTTTTTTGTCAACTTTTTTTTTATCTCTCTTTGTCTTTGTACTGTGTAAAATTAAGTAAGGGGTTTCACTGTATATTTAGTTAATAAAAAATATATGATAACTTTATTTCCTCTCAAATAAAAGCATGAGAATAATTTTACCACAGAATGAACATTTATCTTTAATATTGTAGAAGGTTTCATGTTTGTTATTTACACATTTACCAAGCGCGAAAACTAAAAACACACAGAAGAAATTGTGCTTGCAAAACAACTTAAAACTTTGTGTCTGTGGCATTTTTTAATGTTTGTTGTGTTTACTGCAACAAGAAGAAATTACCGTATTTACTCGCGTAATCGCCACATTTTTTTGACCAAATTTTAGGCCCAAAAAATGGGGTGCGGCCATTATGAGGGGTTTTCAAAAAAATTACCTTCTAAATTTTGTATGGTGTAGAATATAACAAATGTACATTTTTTTTATTTACTTGTCCATAGCGTCACCATTTTTCCATAAATAAAGAAAAAGATTTTGTCGGTGTATAGTACAGTAAACATGGAAAAATTAAGAGACTATAAAATCTTGTTAATCCATTCATGTGCCTCACTCAATTAAAGTCGTTCAAAATTATCCCGCTTAAGACGTTTACATTTTACGGTCCATTACATGTACGCTATTATTTCCAGTGAAGTAGTTTATAAACAAATCGGATTCATGCTTAAAATGTCACAACTCTTCAGATGCCGTTACATTTATCAACAGAGCATCATCAACCAGCGAGCATGACTCATCGTGGCAAAAGCGCATCAACAAGCGAGCGTGACTCATCGTGTCTGGTACCTAGATGCTCGGTTCTGCCGCCACGTCTTAAAGGGACACGAAAAACGAAGGATCTAGTCGTGCCTGCCGGCGCGCCGCGCTTCCAATCGATGAGCGTTTGCAACGGTCACATTTTGGAGATCACATTTTTGCCATTCTAGCTAGGAGGTTTTCTCGGCGAAGTCCATAGCAAAACCTGATCCCTTGGTAAACGTCTTAACAGAGTTTTACTGTATTGTGTCCCATGTTGAAAAATATGCGGTGTGGCCATTATTCCGAGTTTTTAAAATACTGCTCTAGGCCTTTCAAAATAATGGTGCGGCCATTATGCGAGTAAATACGGTACCTATTAGACTGTGCTTCAAGGGAAAGAAAATTATAAATTCACACAACCCAAGCTATTGTATTTCAATATGTATATGTATTACAGATTTATAATTGCATATCATTGTGAGGGCATTGTCTCTTGTGTAGTGTTCAACCTACTTAACTTGGACAGGTACAGTACATTTTTTTCTCTGTCACCAAAGATGAAAAGCTGCGCAAGCCTGCGTGTGGTTCCTGACCATCTTTTCATATTTATTTTGGCACTTTCCCTCGCAGGCTTGCGAACATGGTGTAAAATGTTATAAGACAGACTGCTTCGATGTTTGTCGTAACTGCGTACCTCTTAGTTAGTGGTAGTTTTATAGTTTCCATGCACAAGAAATGCATTTTATTGTGAAGTCGAGAACTTCAACAAGAAAGAGTGCATGGCTACATCATGGAGCAGAGGTGTTGGAAACATAAAGTTGCAATACAGTGAAGAAGATGCTGGCAATAATTTCCTGTGTGGCTTCGTTCCATTTCTGTGCTACTGTTATTTGCTGTGTGGCCACTTGTGTTGTGAAAACATTTTGTTAGTTGTAATCCTCTGTAATGTTTGAATGTAAAGTAGGACTAACTGTTACTTTGCACTTTAATTAATTGTTTCCTTTTTAGGTCATGGTAATTATATTTTGAATTCTGGTATTTTTAGGGGTTAATTTATGGAAATTTCTGCTTTATTACTTTGAAAATAGTACTGTTTAAGGGTTCATTTAGAGCTGGGCTGATGTTAGTGCCATTGAACTTCGTTATTTTAACAAAATTGCTATGATGTATTGTGATATATAATATTGATACATGATACAGACCTCGCTGGCCGGGTTAAGGCTGGACCTATCGTAATTGCCCTCTTTAACTAATTTCATATGCTAATTGCTCTCTTAACCAATTTCATATGCGTCCTAGCTTCTCTGTAGTTTCTTTTTAAGGATTGTTTTCCAGGTATTACACTTGCTCGTATTAGTAAATAAACTTAGCTGAACGTAAACTTGGTAACTTTTTTGGCATAACTTCATACCCATGTACCACCTGCTCCCATGTAAGGCATTCATTGCACATTTTTAATGTAATTTTCAAGAAAAATAATTTTTTTTTTCACCAGTTTAATTGCCTTTTGTTCAAAAACTTATTAAATTACGCCAGAGAAGTGATATATAGTGCTCTGTTTGACATGTTGGAAACAGCGATGGTGAAAAGTAAAGGTTGGTGGGTTCACCGCTGTACGGCACGCGAATGCTCCTCAGCGGCAGCAGCGTGTAGTACATACACTCTGTCGGCAGTTGTCCGTGCTTACAGAGCATGCCGTAATGTGCCGCCAACAGCAGCACTATGAATGCCTAGATGGTTCGCTCATCAGACAGCGTAATTGAGACAGAGGATCTAGGTGATGCTGGCCTGGCACCACTCTGCATGGTCTGGTGCACTACTAGCTTGGCATGCCCCAGCGGGCTGCTTACACACTGCTCTTTCTTGGTTGACAGTTATGCTGGCATTGTATATTACTGCTTACTGGCTACAATCTGAAATTAAAGGGTTTCAGACATATTTTTCCATTATTATAAATCCTTCCAGCTGTGTGTAGTGATTGATAAAACTAACTTTTCCAGGTCCTATTTGTCAAAGAACCTTGATTTTCTTGTATGACCTGTACCCCAAATTTTCAGTTGGGTTTTGAGAAGAAATGTGCAGGTGGTACATGAACAAATACGGCAATTGAAATCGCTAAGTCAATTAAATAAGAATTTATGGCTGGAGAAATGCAGTTTTTTCTTTTGTTACTAGGAATTTAAGTGGTTCGTTAACATATTTAGAGTATGTACTTTTTTTTTATTGCTATTACTTCATTTATATCACATTCGCTTTTCAGTTTAAAGCCAGATAAGCTACGCATCAGTTTGCAGCTTCAAAAATTTTTTTTAACAGTTAGGTGAATGTTTTTGTAACTATTTTATACTTTATGCAACAAACAGCATTACAACAATTTGAAGTTATTTGTTAATGCTAATTTTAAATTTCTGTGTAATAGCATACTGTGTTGTTGAAGAATATGTGACATACTGTACATATATAACATATTTGTATCAGTATCAAGTAATATATATATATATATATATATATATATATATATATATATATATATATATATATATATATATATATACACACACACACACACACACACACACACACACACACACACACACGCACACACACAACAATATGATGACATTGGAGTGGTAGATGTTCATAGTGAAAACTATTGGAAATAGTCTCTAATCAGCCCAGCACTAATATGAGTGATAATTAATTTGTAAAAACTGGACAAGCTGTATGACACAAATTTTTTAGTGGGATTACAAAAATATTAAATAATTTCCTTACTATCAGACTTGTGAATTTGTTATCTTTTAAGAGAGAGGTATGTGACATGTGCATTTTCCATTGTATTAAAGAATAGCTTTATCAGAAAACTGTGTATTATAGTAATAACCATGTTGTGAAAGTCACAGTACCAGTCTATTGTGATGCTGCTGTTGGTAGGCCAGTACGACCAGTTGTGTTGTAGTCCGACAATTTGTCAGGTGCCAACAGTCCTTTAGGTCACTCATTCCTCTTTGTACAGTTCTTACAGATATTTTTTTCTAAATCCTAAAAGGGAACAGGTATATATTGTAAAACAATCACAGAAATGTCTTGATAGTTGTTTTATTATGTAAACTAATTTTTTAAAGCAAATCAGTATATAATTATTTCTGACAGTCAACTTTAAGAAATGTATTTTTGTAACAGTTTTCAACTCATGTAACAAACACTTCTGTGTCTGCACCTTTTAGGATTTAAAAAATATTTACAAACAATGTAAATAAGAACCATTAATATTTTCTGCATTTTTATTTTTTGTTACTCATTCCAAACTACGTAGTTACTCTCTTCCTTAACTCTCACTTTTATTAGCCTTTAATGAACATTCTTTTAAATTGAGCTATTATGTTGTGAGTGTAAGTCTTTGATAAATATTCTTAATAGAACATTCTTATGGAAAATAACTACTCTACATTCCTGTGGTTGCACATACATCCTTGTATTGACTTTGTTCGTTGCACTAAAAATAAATTTCCGTTGTTAGTTCCTTTGTTGTGCTATAGATGAAAAAGTTGACAATAATTATGAAAAACTAATTTTGTGTACTAATTTACAATAAGCTACCTTTCAGGTACATAGTAAAATCTTGTTTTAACATAAGTTATTCTGTTATATTACTTTAAATTTGTTTTGGTGCATGTCCAATTTTTTCATTATAATTATCATTCTTCATTTGTTAACAGCAGCAGTTGGTAGTGTTTTTATACAGTCGCTACAGGCCGAAAGTGTATTTATGTGATGGAACATTGTGTAGCAGTAACAGTGATGATGGGAGTGGCATTTTGTTCAGCTTGAAAAGTTTGTTAAAATTGAATATTTTAACTTTTAGACTGCAGTGCTGTTTTAATGTTCATGAAGTGTATGTAAGGACAAGTTGAGCAAAAGTGTGTTCAAAGAAAATTGTGTTAAATGTTGTTGACCCTAAGAGTGATTGTTTTCTTGGGACAAACAATATGAAAGTCAGCATTTCTTCTTCTGTTAAAAATTGTAAAAGCCACAAGTAGGATAAAGCATGTGAAAGAGCTGGGAGTTATGGTCTGTAAAAAATAATAAGTAAGGCTAGAAATATTTCGCGAGTTCAACAACCGACATGCTAGAATCCATTATTCTGTGTATACCGAAACTCTACCATTTGTCCATTACCTGCTACTCATTCAGACAGCAGACAAAAAACGACTAGGCGAGGCTTGAGTAGGCATAGAACATTGGATTCTAGCATGCAGGTCGTTGAACTCAAGAATTTTTCGTAGCCCTAATAATAAGATGAGCTAGTTTGTTGTAAACTGAGCACCATGGACAGTCCTATGTAGTTTCAGCCTTCCCGTTTCTCAGCAAATAGTTGAACTCTGCATTGTCACAGACGTCATGGATGTTAGGCATTTATTGGAATTACTTTTTCACAAGTGGTAGCGGTTATAGACGTGCAGCAAGTCCAGGTGTGACATTAAATGCAGCTTTATAGAAACATGTGTAACTGTTTGCCATAATAACTCTGTTCAATTTATTATTTTTATTATATATTCTCGAAATTTTGTGGCCTATTACGTCTTCGCCTGTTCCGAAAAGTATTTCACTAGTCCAGTATGTGTGCTTGTTGAGGATGATAATTTTTTACTCCCATTTTGTTGTTTCTCTTTTGAATCGCAGATATTTTTCAAATCCGTAGTAGCTAGATTGGATCAAACATCATCAAAACTATACAATATGTTCTGTTGTTTGGGTCCTTTATCATGTAACTGCTTCATTTCATTTGAACATGTATTTTGTACAATATCCCAGAGCAGCAGGATTGCAGCTGACTTAAGGGCGTGTTAGACCGCTATTTTCATCACCATGTTTGTATTTTTTGTTTGTACCAAATACAGTATTTCGTTTTCTTATTTTAGACACAAAATGTGACTAAATTTGGCCTTTATGAAAATTTTTTTATCTCTCATAGTGTTCGCATAATGGCTTGTAAGTAAAAATTTACATGTTTGTGTTGTAAGGACTACACTAAAACTGACATACCAAAATGAAAAAATTGACAGTGGATAAAGACATTGCAGGCTATAATGTCACGCCCATAAAAACAATGACTAATTTTTGCATTTAAATAAAAATGTTGGAATTTAAAAACAAATTAAAAATTCAATAATTTTTTTAAAAATACAAAAATATTTTATTTTCTGGTTCAACATAGTTGAATTTTAGCCTATCATATTGTTATTCACTGTGAATTTTTTCAGTTTGGTTAGTGAGTTGGTTTTAGAGTCGTCCTTAAATTGAAACATGCCAATTTTGGCTTTAACGAGCCATTATGCAAAAACTATGCAAGATAAAAAAATTTTATAACAGAAAAATTTAGTAACATTTTTTGTCTAAAACAATAAAGACTAGCTGGTACAAATACAAAAATAAAAATTTGGTGATGAAAATAGAGGTAAACCTCGTGTGTAGTGTTAGTGTTCCTCATGAAAAGAAAAGTATAATAAATGTTCTGTTGTTTTAAATTTAAGTTACTGAGTGTTAGGCGATTTTTTTTTCAATACCAAAACTCTTTCATGTGCAAAATTTACTTTTAAATTTGAAATTCAAAAGTTTATAAAATGAGTATCTAGGCCATTGTAATGTTAGGATCAGCAGTTAGCATTATCCATGCTGGTTAATGTTTATGTCATTGTGATGATGATGTCAGCAGTGTTCAGAAGTTCTCAGCTTACCACAAACCAGCTGTAGCGATCAAACTACTATTGTTAAATGCATGCATACTGGTTCAAATTGAACAACTCATGAACTACAATGGTCTGCATGTGCTTCATTTTTTAAATTTTTTATTTTATTTTTTTGCAGGTTTTTTTCTCCCAAAAAATTTCTTATGCTTTTATATCACAGTTATTTGTTTAAATTTATTAATCCTGTCAACTATAACTCGACAGTTACATAGTGTACTGTAAGGTTCAATTTTATTTATTTAAAATTATTTGTAGGCAGAATTGTGTGATTTACCTATTTTGTAATAACTTTGTTGCCTGGTGATTTTAAGTTTTTCTATTTGTTTGAAATAAATTGTTTACTTTGTGGTTACAATATTCAGAGGTACAGTAGTTTGTTATTGCTATAAATAATTCATGTTAAAGTTTTAAAACCAAACTGAGGCAAGTTCACTGTCATACAGAAGAATTAGTTGTTATGGCACACTGTTAATACTGCCTTCGTTTCTGCCCGCTCTTTAGACATGTGAGGATTGTCTGCCCATGGTGTAGTTTGGTGCATGAACTATGTACCTGAGTTGAGAAACAGACAAAAGTCTGTTAATACAACTTCATTCACTATTATGGCACTCTATTATTGTGAAATGTGAAATTATCAGCAGCATTATGGATTTAATTTGGCGTACAGATCATAATGCTATGTATCATAAATGGTTAGTATGTATATGGCACTTTTGAATTTGTTACCACCTTTTTTTTTATCTCTGGTTTCTTTTGTAAAATATTGTTATGAAGTTGTAAAAAGAGATGTAAATAAAATGCACTTTACTCAAACCATAGTTTTATTCGTGACAAAATTTTGAATGCTTTTATTATTACTGGAAAATTTGCTACTGAACCTCTCGTAGTAATCCCACTTGTTGCATTCCTTGACAACATTGGACTTGCATGCACATATTTTAGAGGTGTTGTGTACGTAAAACTATGTTCCGTGAAGTGTCCTGGACGTAATTTGTTCAGAGGTTGCAGTTATATGTATTATTTAACAGAAATACTGGTATTCCTAGTAGACTTCTTCTTAGGCCATGTGTTAAGTCTATGTGTATTGTGTAGTTAGGTATTGAACTGGGCCTGAACTGATAGAAGCAGTGGTGTAGCTTTATTTATAAAGTTGGGGGGACAAATTTAGATTTTGATGCCTTGTAAACGTCCCACTCCTTTAAGTTAGAAATAATAATTTTCTTAAGATAGTATTTGATTGGCGAAATAATTCATAAAGTTTGGAGAGGGCGGGATAAGAACATGTAAAAATAATAACTTTGACAGAATTTAATATTATACTAGGACGTTCTGTGTGTTAAAATTCTTTGATACTTGTTTTCTATTTCTGCATTTGCTTGATCGGCTATTGTTTGCTGGGTGTAAGTTCTGGATGCTATGATACTGGAATGAAAAGTTTGCTAGTTATTTTCCTAGGTAGCACATTGTTGCTGTCCTCTCGGGGCGGACCGATACTGTCGTAGAATTGTCGGTACGGCTCTTAATAACAGTCACGTACACAGAGACCCCGACGACTACTTGCAATATAAACTGCCTTGTCGTACAATGTTTCTAATTACCAATCATAGGTGCCTCAGCCCGACGTACTTTCAGACTTGATATCCTAATAACGTCCCGACGCCCAAAACGACAATGATGGCGCCTCAGCTCACAATACTCCGCATCTCGATGCCTAACTTTGACGCCTGGCGGTGGCACTCTGCCCTACCGGCATCTCTCCTGGCTCAACAATGGCTGTCCCGAACCGACGCCGTCGTGCTTCCCTTCTCCCCCCCGGTCACTTGGCCTGCAAGCTCTCCGGTTTGTTTGAGGCCAATCAGGAGTCAGCTTAAAACCGATGGCCCCGCATCTCGAGGAAAACAATTCCGGCCACAACCGTATTTATTAAATACTGCTTAATATCTATTTACTATTTACGTTCATTTGCATAAAATGGTTCCTTTGTGTTATGTATTATAGTGTGTGTGTATGTAAAAGGTAAAGGTATTTTGGACCCTGTTAGGTTGGACACACTGGATGTTGTGTAGACAGGTTGTTGTTGCAGGTAGTGCAGCAATGGCGGCAGTACCGAATAGTTTATATTGGACGTGATCCGGTTAAGATGTAACATTGGCGACAAGTAAATCGGAATTTACGTGTGTAAATGATTGCGGCGTGACGGTGCAGCGTGAAAATAATGGCAATGGCGCTCTTTCCATCCAGCGAATTTGTTCAGGGCCGGGATACGTGTGGAGGACGTATTCAGAACGGTTGCAATTTTATTTCGTAGCGAACAAAATTGTAATGGATGAGGAGAAACGGGCAATATTTTTCACGGTATGTGGGGCAGATGTGTATGATTTGAAACGTCATTAATAGCCCCGAAGTCAACACTGGAAGTACCGTTGACCGAGGTATTGAAACTACTGACAAACCATTTCAATCCCAAGCCCAGTGAAATAGTGGAAACCTTGAAGCTTCACAAGAGTGACTAGGGGGAAGGAGAGTCAGTTGCGCAATATGTAGCTGAGTTACAGCGATTATCATCACATTGTAACTTCGTCGACCTGGAAAGGATGCTACGGGATCGTCTGGTGTGTGTGGGGTGCGAGATAAGGCACTGCAGCATTCACTGTTGGCAAAATCGAAGTTAACATTAAAGGAAGCACTGGACATGGCTACAGCTGCAGAAACGGCTGGCCGTAATGTGATTGACATTCGAGGTAGGGTGGAAGAGGCTGCAGAAACAGTGAACAAGTTGGCAGTGAGAGGACAAAAGATGGCGTCCCAGTCAGAACGAGTGTCGGAGAAAGTTAAATCCACACAGGAAGAAAGAGTCTGTTGGAGATGCAGCGGAGAACATCGACCAGAGCAGTGCAGGCATCGCTGTACAGTTTGCAATTTTTGCTGCAAGCCAGGCCATTTGGAACAAGCATGCATTACAAAAAAGAAAGGGGCCATGAAGGAAATGAAAAAATCCCAAGGATCTAAGGAAATGAAAAGTAGGACACACAATATGGCAGAACATCTAGAGCCAGATGACCTGGAAGAATCACAGGTATATAGTTTGTATAAAACAAGTGCAGGTCCCAAACCCAAACCACCAGTGTTAATGGAACTGCTGTTGAATGGCAAGCAACATGTTATGGAAGTGGACACACGGGCTGGCCATACAATCATTAGCAGGGAAACTTTCAAGAAACTGTGGCCACAGCAACCACCACTACAGGAAGTGAGGTTAGTGCTTCAGACATGGTCTCAAGAGAAACTGAAGGTATTGGGGTCCTTAGAAGCAGAAGTGAAAACAAAAAACACAGTAGCTATGTTACCCCTATTGGTAGCAGATGGTCAAGGACTCAGTTTGTTAGGCAGGAACTGGTTTGAGCCATTGGGAATAGTATATGTGCAGAGGGTGTATACAGTGACTGAAGATGAAGTAACAAACAGGATTAGACAACACATTTCAGTATTTGACAATGCAGAGTTGGGCCAGTATGTGGGACTAGAGTCGTTCTGTGGCTTTTGCTCTACGAGACAACGTCAGCATGGAAATTGACAGGTTAGTGGAAAGAGGTGTTTTAGTACCTGTGACATTTTCTGCTTGGGCCACTCCAATTGTGCCACTTCGAAAAGCTGATGGAACAGTCCGCATATGTGTGGACTACAAATGCATGGTCAACAATGTTCGTAACACTAGCATTTATCCTTTACCCACCATTAATGAAACATTTGCGAACTTGACTGGTGGGATCATATTTACCAAGTTGGACCTGGAAGAAGCATTGTGCCCGTTTCACGACACAATTTATGACTAAATAAACCAAGGCATGTATCGTATCACTCAAGCGGGTCGCCAACGGCAACGGGCCTGATAAAGCCAAGTATCCTTGTTACCCCCACACCCACAGTCGCAACACACGCTACTAATGGCAGATCAAACAGGGCACTCAAGGTACTACACTACTATCAGGAATACTCTCATGTCGACGAAAGACAGTGATTTAATGATCATTTAAACGGTACACGGCAAAAGATTGACACATGAACGTATGGCAAGCAAGTGGCATTTACAGTTGCAATCAACAAACAAATACTCAGAATTAACATTTGAGAAACTAAATGACGTCGCGGAGTTCCGTTCCCCTCGCGGCCGACATGGCACCAAACGAGCAAAATATACGGAAACTAAACGCTGAGAAAAGCAGACA
>PNEQ01112751.1:0-22832 GCA_003012365.1 Medauroidea extradentata
GTGATGTATAGCTTCAGGCTCCGTACGTTGTGGTTGTTTCAAGACACAACTGCCACGTACCTAGGTTAAAACCAATTTTTGTTGTTCGTTTTTGGTTTTCCAAATCTTGACATGGCAGTTACTAAAACCCAATAAACCATATATTCCATCATTAAGGATACAGGAATATATTTGTCCGCAGTTTTTTTTTTACGGTTCCTGAAGATGTCCTTGTAAAATCCAGTAGGAGAGACCGGGGCAACGTGGCAAGAAAATGAATGGCTTAGTTCAAGTGCAAACCACTATGTAGCACCGCCTTATGGATACTACCTACTAGAGCTCCAAATGGTTGGCTACTAAAAATATGTACAGCAAAGTCACTGCCGCCATTTCAGTGTTGATGAGACGATGTTCGTGTATTTTCTCCGACGTGATGTAATATTCCGGACAACGAAAATAAGATCTTGTAGACTCACAGGTAAGATATTTGGTTACTCGTTGCTATATATGAAAACACAGTCACTATTAATCAATGTGTTTTAATCCTACTACAAAAATGTAAAATGTTAAACACTGCTAATCGGGGCAAGTTGACGACATCGTCATCTTGCCACAAGTACATTTACACTTCTCATTTTCATGTTTGTATGCATTTTTAAATTAATCTGATACCCTTAATTACGCTAAATGAGCCATTAACTGTTTTATAGCATGTTGTAAGACATATACTGCAGACCTACAAAAATATTTCAATGTTGCCTTTTGTGTTATTTAATTAATTCCTTTCACATTTTGTTTCAGACATGGTGAGGAATTATAAAAAATCGTCTTAGAGAGGGGAATGAAACAAAAAAGACATTGCTGTTGCTATATTAGAGGTCAAAGAGGGACGAATGAGTTGCTTGGGAGCAGCAAATGCTTATGACATTCCTGAAGCAAGCAACACTTCATCGCCAATTGAAGACAAACGATGATCTAAGATTTGGGTGTTCATAATTTATAGGCCTACATAACGGTGTGTCTGTGTGTGTATGAGAGTGAGTGTGTGTGTGTAGGCGTCTAAGTATTATCCACGTAAACATTCATAATAGGCCTATAAAACCACAGATAATATGCTTGTTATAGACAACGCTGAATGTGGAAATTCTATTGTTCTGGCTGCCGCACCTAAAGACCAAGCCACAAAATCTCACAATGAATCTCCTGACAAACTTGGTGCAGAGCAAAATGAAGAACATGAACCTGCAAGAACTGCTGCTGTAGTGAAAACTACGGATCATGTTGTTGTGGACAATGCCGAAAGGATAAATTCTACTGCCCAGACAGCAATGCCTAAAGGCCAATCCACAGAAACTCCTAATCAAATGCCTGTTTAACTTGAGCCAGAGAAAAATGAAGAACCAGGACCTTCGAACATTTCTGCTCCCGTAAAGCCAAAGCCATGCCGAAATATTATTGATTTCAAACCATTGCCTAAAGGAAGACCATGTATGAAAAAACGGAAAACACATTCACAATGTGCCAGTGTCATAACAAGCACACCTAGGAGAGAAATGTTGGCTCAGAAAGCAGCACGCAAGGTGGAACAAGAACGTTTAAAGCAACGAAGACAAGAGGTTCGGGACGCAAAAAGAGAAGTTCCTAGAGCTAAAAAGAAACTTCAGTTTGACTCATGTAAAAAGACTAAGAAACCCAAATGTTCAACACCCACGACACCAGCTCAAACTTCTAAGGCAAGTAGGACTAAAGTGCAGTGCCCTGCGTGCGATGAGATCTATGATGACCCTCCAGCAGAAGACAGGATAGGGTGTTTCAAATGCCGCATGTGGTGGCCCGAGGACTGCTCCAACTTTGAAGGACGACGATTTGCTTGTGATTTTTGTTAAGGAAAAACACCAATTTTGAGATATGGAAAACATAAACAAAAAATGTTCAACACTAAAACATTTTCATTACACAAGGTTAACTTATCAAGACAAATATTATAGCAATGTTGAAGTAATTAGTCTTATACTTCTTAGGAATAAAAATGTATTCAACTTTTGTCAGAAGTGTCATCTTGCCCCGTTACTAGGGCACGGTGACTTTTTGTATACTTTTTTAAAACGACAAAACCAAAATTACAATTTTGAAATACAAACTTGTACCCGAATCTCGTAGGCACAATTTAACACATCCCTACAAATCTAGCACGAGCGCAACCACTCAGTACTAGGCACAAGTTTCCTCACTATACCTCACCTCTCACATCATCAGGCGACGTACTTATACTATAATGGGACACGGGATAGACTAATACCGTGACAGAAACAGTATTAAAGTTTAACAAACTCAAATTTCATACTAGTATAGGTTATAAAACACCCATCAAATACCCTCAGGCTGATCACTAAATATACAATGCCAAATAACAGAACAAATAGAATCATTACACGTAGTTAACAAATACAAAAAACGGGCTTCTGATTCCCTCGTGACCGAAACGGCACCGCATTGCCAAATTCCACAAGGATAAGTAAAAATGAATGACTGACTCAAAGCAAAACGGACTCAAATCTAAACAAAACTTACCAGAAACTAAAGAACGGTAGCACGGTGCCGCATCAGCCACGAAGACGTCGGTAAGAACACACTCGCAAGTTGGACGGAGGAAGAGTGACCCAGCAGCGCTCGGGAAGGCACGCCTAGACTCGGAAGAGGAGGGGTAAACGGGGAAAGCACGAAGACGGCAGAACCTGGCCGAACATCCTCGAAGCTGCGCAAAGCGCATCAGTCGAAGGGAGGGGATAACGAGTTCATTGGTGGGCTAACACACGGCGCACTATTCAAAGTCACAAGCCAGAATAACGTCAGTCCAGGAAAATTATTGTCACATACTTGAAGCAACCATTTAGGGCACATGGTGAGGTGAGCTGACCAGCTCAAATTTATCCACCCAGGTACAAATCAATTAAAGCCTATTCTAACAATTTATATGTAAAGAACAATACTTTACCTCAAAAATTACTTTATTTAAAATTAGTTTACTCTTATCATCGTCAACTTGCCCTAGTCTCCCCCACTCATAAAATGGAGATTCTACTGTAACCGAGAATATGGTTAAAAATTAAGCAATATGTGGGCACCTCTTTTCAGAAACCACTAAACACAGCTGGATCGAAGGACAGAAATTTCCTAGTCTATGACTAGCCAAACATCTTAAGCAAGAAGGAGGGAAGTAACTTTAGATTGGCAGAACAGCAAAGCCAATGGAAGCAAAGGATGCAGAGGATTGGCATGCCGCCCTGGCCAATCAGGGAACAACCCGGCCCAGCCTACAGTATATATAGTATATAGAGGTAACACATACTGCTGCTACGAATTCACCCTAAAGATGGAGGCTGCAATGTATTTCGAAACTTTGGACGAAATACAACACTACTACAGCCCAAAAACTTAACAGCCTACCTTCCAAGAACTATAGTTTAGATTTACACCCTATGGCAAATTATAACACAAACATCTGAATTTGGGATTGCAACACATTATCTCTTTACTGATTTTAAAGCAACATATGATAGTAGCGACAGAGGAAGTGAAGTGATTTTAATCAACACTTAACATCTAGGTCTTTAGTGCTGATGGAGGGTGACATGATGTATGGACCAGTTTTGAAATGAAGGGGCGGGGGAGGGGGAAATGGATATTCCCAAGAAAACCCGCCGATCAGCGGCATCATCCAGCACTATTCCCACATGTGAAAATCCAAGGACCGACCATAACCGAAAATTGAACCCAGATTGCCTTGGTGGGAGCCGAGAGGTCTAACGTCTCGAACACAGTGGCCCTTAGTATAAATACAGAGACATTATTCCAAGAACTCGTATAACTGGGAACCGCCAGAGTATTGGTATGGGTGATGAGAACGAAAAGTGAAACTGGAAGCAGCTTAGGAATGGAAGGAAATATGTCTGATACATTAAACAACAAAAATGGGAAACTGCAAAGAGACACTCCTGACTGTCTCCTTTTAAATGCTGTCTTTGAGATGGTTGTGCGAGAAGCAAACTTTTTGAAAACGTGAAAAATTTTCCATAGATCAGTGCAGATACCTGCATATGCGGATGGCACGACATGACAGATATAATAACAAGAACTGAAAAGTCAATAGAAGCCATCGTAGTCATCCTTCAACCTGCCTGTAGGAACAACAAGCAGAAAACTGCTAGGAAAGCTTGTAGAGACACCTTGTCTGGCTTGGTAACAGATGGCAAATACACCTTTCTGAGAGTTGAACAACCAATACTTATTTAAAAATCAAACGGACATCAATAGCAGCCAGCAAAGCCTATTTTGCTCTAACTAGACTATTATCCTCAATACTCCCGACACGTATCACCAAGTTAACTACGTATTTACAAAACACTTAAAAGACCAGTGCTTGTCTTTGAAATTTGGACATAAAAAGCAGAAGATATTGCAACAATGTATGTATCACAAAGAAAAATACTTTGAAGAATCATCTGTGCGATCGGTGATAGAAGAAAATGGAGGAAAAGACACAGTGATGAGTTGTACTGTATAACGATCCACTCATTAGAAAAATAGCGAAATCATCCAGATTGAGGTGGCCTGGGCACGTAGCACAGATGACTGATATGTAAGTAACAATAAGTAACAAAACACATATCACAAGGAAAACTAGGGAGACAGAGACGATGTGGTCGACCAAAAATAAGATGGGAGGATCAAGTCATTGAAGACATTGGGAAAGTGGGTTACAGAAATTGGAGAGCTCTGACAATGGTACAATAAAAATGGCAGAAAACTGTAGAAAAGGTGAAGGCTCTAAATGAAATGTAGAACAAAAGACAAAGCATTTTGGGGATACACATTCTCAAACTTACGGACACTTTAAAGTTCTTGCAAGCATCTGTTAATACAAACCTCATTACTACAAAAACGAAGTTCTCTCTAAGTTTGCATAAAAGAGGTTTCACTGTAGTTCCCTGAGTGATAAATTGATGCCCCATCATTCACTGACCCAGAAGTTACATGCCTTACAATCCCAGTCATTTGAGAAGTGTTGCAATGTTCTGTGTAAATTGTATGGCGTGACTGTATTATTATGAAAAATTACAAATGTCAATCCACTTACAGATTATTTGGTTGGTAAATGTATTACATTTTGTAATCTGACTAAACCATTTGTGTAAATGGAACATTCCAAAACAAATAGTAGTAGTTAAAGCACATGTGCAGTTTTGACTGAACCACCCATCAACACCGAGTTCATATGTACGTCTAGTAAAGTACTACACAACACTCCTAGCCTGTACCTGGTAGGTGCCTATCTTGTTAGCTGTGTCGCCATTTGCTGCGACACGGTCAGCCCCAACGACTACGGCAGTGATGTTGCGAGACTTCATGAGCGCTGCCACCATGCTGTCACATATCAAAGTGGACGGGATACGCTCGTGGACCAGCTCGTAAGCAGTCAGTCGAGCCCCTTGGTTATACGGCCGTGTCTCCGTGCAGTACACGTGCTCTGTCGCCACCATACACAGCTGCGTTACTGCCACATCCTTGCACACACGAGGCATGTTCAAAAAGTAGCCAACTGACTTGAATCTCTTCTGCGAAAACAAATGAGGCAGAGGCATCGAACTTCAGTGGGGAGTTGACTACGACATTTAAATACATGCAGGGCCATTTACTGTTCCTAAGCTTCTTCAACATGTCAGGCAGACTTTAAGTGAATTAATTCAAAACTAATGGGATTTTTATTTCCTTGAAATAATGTAAAGAAAGGGATTGCATTAAATTTTACACTATGCATAATGACACTATATCTAAGACAACTTAAGCAATTCAGCTGGTTTCCAAAAACTTTACAATAATCGTGACAAAGTTATATTAGGACTATGTTGGTGAAGAGTGAACTGCATTCCCGTCAAACTTCCAACACATCCAACTGAAAAAAGGCAATTTTCGCATGTAGACAAGGACCATTGTTTAATTTTTTCAGAACTTATTGAGAAGGAATAGAATTACCTAGTACTGACTTGGTACATTCTGAACTGAGCAAATAATATGTTCTACCAAGAGTTTAAGTTGCCAACAACCACAATCAAGCTGCTCGCAACGCAAGTCTCACAGGATATATTATAATGTGAAAATGCCCATCATAAATGCATTAACAAAGCATTCACTGCCAAATGAGTAAATAGTTTATGGAGAAATTTAGCTGCCCATGAAATATCACAGCAAATGCACGGATACATCCCAGTTATGCTGAGTTAGGACGATGCACTGTGCCGCTCGACACACCTCACTTGACACTTCTATACTAAATACAGCATAGTAGAAAGACTCCTTACTCCTAGCCCTGTAATCATTAGTTGTATTCCAAGAAGGAACATTGCTCCAACAAACTGACTTGAGCAATGCCAAGATGACATGACAATTTCTTAGCATATTTCAATGCCCAGCTACAGCAGGCTTTTATAAAGTGCTACTAATGTTGGCAAGGTCGTCAGTCTGGAGTCTCCACTTGAACAATTAGGACATTTTATATTTTCCGTAAAAGGTCAGATACTTTTTGAACAGCCGTCATGTACAGCATTAATACTAACTCCTTGAATGTAGCTGCAACTTAAACAAAACCATGTATTTAATTAAAACCATACTTGTTATAAGCATTACACAAAACCATACATTTAATAAAAGCCCTAAAAATTAAGATAAATTGTAATATGCATAAAATTTATTTAACAACCACAGTAAGCTAACCAGCACAGAAAGTATAAAAATATACACTTCATCAGGAGTATCAAAAAACATTAGAGTGAAACTTTTTAAAATAGATTCCTCAAAATACCTGGACGTTGTTTTTGTTTGTAATAATTTAACAGAAACCAGTGAAATAGTAGGGCTCTATAACTTCAAAAGCTAATAATTTTCAAAAACAATTATCAAATTATCTTGTTTTAAGTTTATCTACTAAATTCATTCTTATAATATGTAGCCTACTACTGAGACTGGGTAATTGTTAAAAGTAGCTACTAATTATATACCTATCAAACTATTAAATTTATAGATCTAGTTTGTTGATGAAAAATGTAACTATAGTGGTTAAAAGTCGTATGTAATCAGAACTATAGTTTACTTACTTTAAAAAGTTTTCTGATTTTGGTCAAATTTGTAAGTCCAGGAGCTGTGTTTTCCGTGCTCACCATGTGTGTATACCTGCCACTAGCACTCCTAGCGTTCTGTATTAAAAGTACATTACATTACTGTTCTTCAGGTCGGCTGCTCCAGTATTGAAAGAACCATGCAAGAGATAAGACGTGGTTGCAGCAGCAACAAGTCTGTATTCTAGTTTATTACGGCAGAACTTGACCATGTATTTGGTGACTGGTAACGAAGAGTGCAGATATGAATGATTCTACACATTAAGTCAGATATGTAGCAGTTGTACTTGGACGTATTCGAATCTGTATCAATCACAGAAAATTGCTGTTTGCTTTTTCATTTTTGGTTAGATTAATGTGTTATGTGGTGTAATTTAAGATGTCAAAAATTAACAAAAGTGATTGAATTACACGAGAACAGGAAGCTTTTCGACGTCAACTGTCCGTAGCCTCCAAGCTTGTGCATGCATTGATGTTTGTTGCCACAATTTTATAAAAGTATGTTGTGTGTTGCATAATGATACACAGGTGTTCTAGAGAGGCCGTTTTTCCATTTTTTTTTTTAATTAAGTTAGTTACGTTTATAAGAATTTGTCATTGTTACATGTGTGTAAAAAATTATGCTAGCTACTCATGCGATATCAATCACATCATTAACTATAATACAACAGGAAAATGTGACAGCGAAAAATAATTAAACAATACATTCCAAAAATCCTATACGTATGTGCCAGATTTGTTGCATGAAAACAGAAAAATTCTTTTTGTATCATTTGTTCCTTCTTCTTTTAGTTTACTCTTTTTTTTTATCTTTTATTCCCACAAATACTCTGGTCACACGCCATAAATTGTACGAATACAGTTACAAACAAGGGGCAGCAGTGGCTGAAAAGTCAGATCATTCTCCTTCCACCAAGGCGATCCGGATTTTTGCATGTGGGAATCATGCTGGATGATGCCACTGGTTGGCAGGTTTTCTCGGGGATCTCCCGTTTCCAGCACTTTCATTCCAGCGCTGCTCTGTACTCACCTCATGTCACCCCTCACCAGCGCATAAGACCTCTATGTTAAGCGCTGACCAAAATATTTCACTCATCCGTTACAAACAAACATATCTTGCCAACCATACAGTAATACAACATTTATTGGCATTCACCAAAGATGAGGCAAAGAGTAGCCTAAACACATTTATGAAGACTTCAGCGCTACCTAAAAATGTAATCAGTCAATGATAAGCAGCGACGAGAAGACTTTTTTTTTTTCCGTTATCGTGACATATCTCTGTCGCATGATATATGGTAGCTTCATAAAAACATATAAATAAAGGCACAGTTTTCTGAGAAAGAAAACTGATTTTTCAAACACCGTCAAATTTCAGTCCTTTCTCGTAAAAGCGCAAATATGGTGACAAAAACGTAAATTTTACGGAAAAAACATAAAAGTTGCCAGGTATGTACACAATACAGCAGTTTTTGATTGCCAGGCGAGGCACTCACGCACAGATTACCACACGTACGATAAACGAAACAGTGCGTAAACACAAAAGAACAGCATGCTTCCAAGTGACATTATGGTCCAGGTTTCAAGGTCGCCGATTTGGTGAAACTTGGACCATAACTACATGGAAGCAAGCTGTTCCATTGTGTTTACTCGATATTTGGCACAGCAACAAGACACTATTTTGTGCTGACCTTGAACGGTGTGCTCTGACTGACCGTGTGAGAGGGATGAAATTCAAGTGCGAGGAAGATGGACAGACACCTTTGATATCTCATTCAGTTTGTCCTTAGCAATTTTGCCTAGCCAAGTGATCGGTTACAATGTTGAGAACATTTTCAGGTTTAGTTCTTGAGGAAATCAGGCTACAGAATGGACTTTTTCTGTTAGTGAAAGAAATGTCCGTAACTGGAGGAAGCAAAAATAGCTGAAAAACACTAGTTCCACAAGACATGCTTTCAAAGGACCAATGGCGGAAAAGTTACTCGAATGGACGCTAAAGCAACGGAGTTTATTCGCAAGCTGTATAATAGTGCATGTAGCGTTTCTCTTGAAATGATAATGTGTAAGAGCCAAGAAATAGCGGTGGCACGGGACATACTACACACCCCGTTTAAAGCAGACGTAGGTGGGCAACAAGATTTATCCGATGAGACAATATTTCCCTTCTACGAAGAACAACAATTTGTCAGAAGTTGCCCAAGGACTTTAGCAACAAGGTTACGGAATTCAAGCCATATGTTGCCTGCATGCGGCAAACGAACGATTACGTGCTGTTGCAGACTGCTAATGCAGACCAGAAGCTGGTATACTTTTAAATGCTACAAAATACTACCTTTAATGAGAGGGAGCAATAGAGCGTAACAATCCGCACTACTGGGAATGAGCACGTGCAGTGCACCGAAGTGCTGGCAATCACTGCAGACGGACGGAAGCTTCCGCCCTATGTCTTCAAGCGAAAGATGTTGCAAAAGGCAAGAAGTTTACTCGAGAAATTATGTCCGCGCACAAGAGAAAGGGTGGATAGATGCTGAACTTGTCAAGGCTTGGATACAGACTGTTTCGGAGAAGGGACTAGGGGTCTACTGAAGAGAAAGGCCATTTTGGTGTAGGATAGTTTCTGCACCTATCTGGTGGAAGACATCAAGGCCAGTAGTTTAAAGGAATAGAGGACTGATGTTACCATCATCCCGGGTGGCGAACAAGCAGTTTAAGGGACACATCTGCCACTTGCACAGTGAGTGAACGGCCAGCGGGACCCAGGAACTGACCAAAGGTTGGAAATTAAAGAGACCATCATTGCAGATGGTTTGCAAGTGGGTAAAACGGAGTTGGGAGCTAATAATGGATAAGATAATCACAAAGAGTATTAAAATAAGGGCATTTAGTGCACGCTGGACAGTACTGAGGATGACTATCTTTGGCGGCAGAAAAGTGACTTGGATGATGACTGCGTTGACATAGGTGACAACAAATCTGATGCATCAAATCCTAGCACAGATGATGGGTAACCTGGCGAGGGCTTTGAGACAGTATGTGCTGACACCAGCCGTAGTAATTAATTGATTTTTTTGTAATATTTTGTTTGATTTTTTTGTGTACTTTGGCCAGTAAAATTACACTGTTTATTATGTACATACAATAAACAGCTGTACCGATATGTGCCCAGATAACAGTCCTTTTGATTTAGCATTCTGAAGTAATTGTGCGACAATTTTTTGTAATTTTTTTTTTATTTTTTTAAATTTTTTTCTTGCATAATTGTTGTAAAGTAATTTTTTCTCGTTGTTAGATTTGGTAAATATGCTGCAACAATTATGCAAGCAAATATGGTAGCTAAATCTTCAAGGTCAACTGCCCAGGTGTCTTAAGACAAGTGATTTTTTTAATTTTCTGGCAATTCCTGGTTTCCCAAAGGAAAATAAAATTTACAGACATGCTTTAAAATAATTCCAGCATAATGAACAAATTCACTTGCTGAATTAAAAATATACCATTTAAATTCAGAATTTCAAGTATTCTATTAATCATTATTGACCATTGAAGTTTATGTTCTAAAAGACGGATACAAATATATTATAAATAGATACAGATTTATATTTCCTTTGGTCGACAAACACTCTCAACTCATATGTTTAATGATTGGTTTCACTCAGTCATATTGATACAGTCATCTTTTCAAATATCCAGTAGTGCTATCCAGTCATAATATTATGTCTTCAAATTCATTGTATCAATTTTATTATTAAAAATGTAAAAAAACATGTGTATCAATAGGTACATGAATTAATGTTGGATAAAAGTTCAAATGTTTGAATAAAATTATCACAAAATGATGCCAACATGAATTAATAAATGGACACCATTATAACAGTACAACTTCTTAAGAGCATTTTCCTTTTCAGTGTCTTCGAAAATTTAATTTTTCTTGCCTAAAGGTCTACAAGTTTGTGCTGGGACAGCACCGACTTTGAAGCATAATAGACTAATCTCCAGTTTCTGCTATTGTGTGCCCTTGAATTGTCAGAATTCTCTGCCAAGGCTGTGACGTCAGCTAACGGTGTTGTACTGTGACGTCTGAACTGTGTAGTGTGCATGCCTCGCCGCTTCGTCGGAGCTCGTGTGTCTTCGGATGTCTTCGTGTCCCCACCTTTGGCCGGCCTTCCCTCCCTTCTTCCCCCTCCTGCCTGAGCGCCTCGCCGACCTGTGCTCGTCATTCTTTCCCCAGCGCTTCGAGGAGTAGGTTGTGCCTCTCTCGCCATCACCTCAATGCCCGCCCGATCGTTTTGTTTGGTAAGTGTTTATTTTAGGGTCGTTCTTCCGTGTTACGGTTAGGTGATTCGCGTGTCTACACTTTGTTGGTTTTGTGTTTAATATTTCCGTGTGTGTTTAGTTTTTGCTTACTTCTTCACCTTCCTATCTTTCTAACTGGCCGAGCGGACGTTGATGTGATGGGCGAGAAATGAGAGTCGAGGCAATGATTTATTTATTTAATCCGTAGTGTACTCCTTCAGGTGTTTTTGGTTAAGGCTTACGAGACCTCATATGTTTGTTAAGGGCTTTGAGCCCGTTTTGCTAGTGTTTCTATTGCGATTTGTGTAATTTGTATGCCATCAGTGGACATTGAATTAAATACACATGTCAAAAACATGCCACGATTACGTTTGTTTCTAGTAGATGTTGTCATTCCTGCTTGCTTTTAATGTGTGTGTTTGTCCGTGTCTTTTGTGTTTCCCCTTGGAATTGTTGTGCCTATGCACACCCCGGGATTAGCCCGATTAGACCAGGATTTCAGACGTAGGTCTGATAGACAGTGGTCTGGTTTATTTGTGCCTTGGAACGGGGCACAAGTTCAATAGCAACTTTATGTTTTAAGATGTTGGCTTCTGATTTATCTTAAAAAGCTGCTTCTGCTGCCGCAAATATTCTTAATGGTAGGAGTTGGGGGTTGTATGGAATAAAAAAAAAGTATTACTGACAGCAATGACTAATATCTCATTTGAACAAAAAAACCCAATTTATTTTACCGATTTGTGTACTGCCAAAATATACATATCTTACAGAATTATAACAAAACAAGAAATTGAGTTCAGTTAATACTTTGCTGAACCAAAATGGCACGAAAGAAACATTTACAGACTACATTATTTATACAGCATTTTTCGGGTAATTTATGCATTTTTAACGCAATATTTAAAATTTGAAATTCAGAGTGGACAATTATTTAAGTGCATCGGAAAACGATAAATCAAAAATAACTTCAAATTAAAATCCACATAAAAGATTCTAATGTATTTGACTACAACATAAGTAATAATTTCAAAAATAAAACCAACGACTACTAGAAGCATTGCTTACGCCCGTAATTCCCATGCCACACAATGTACATTATTTGTTTTTATGCTTTGTTACGATTACCAAGAGCCTCGCCTGGAGGACGGGCTAGCGACGAAGAATGCAATCAAGTCAGTGGTTGCACAAGAGCGATTCTCCCCACCTGCACTGAAGTGTGGCAATATAATGCAGTGTATCAGGGGAATCACAGTCTGTCACCTTCAAGCCGTTACCAGCTCGCCAGGATGGTCCTGGGTCAAGACCCACGACGTGCTGCCGTCCGTCGATAGCTGAGCACATACATCATCAGCCTCTGGCACATCACGTTACAGTGAGGTCTAAGGTGTCGAAAGGGTCACCCATCATAGAGTAGAACATTAATGTAATTATTGAAACAGTCACTCCCCTCCTACCTAAATTATGTAGTATACCCTTGTAGTACTGTGTAACTAAACCATGTATAGTAAAGCCATCGTAATTAGATTAACATTTTCATTTAACCATAGCCCTCATCCTTAACTTAACCACTTATCTATTTTTAATAAAAAGTGCCTACCTCAGACTACAGCCACACAAACACTGTAAGTTATGTGTAAAACTAACTTAAAATGTACATTGTGTAACACTGGTGGAGGCTTTGACCTTCCCCACTCCTCGCAACAAGAAATTGTAAAGCAAGCCACCATCCCTCCAAATTAACTAATTAATAACTAAGTCAAATAATTAATTAATTTAACTACCCCACCCACCTGTAAAATCGCATATCAATCAAAAAACTTAAACACAGTCAATGCTAGTCTCAGATAACATAGCAGTTCAATACTTTCACACAAACACACATCACTATCAACCATTACACAAAAACAATTAAACACAATACAAACATGAAAAAAATTGTCTTGATATTTTTTTTTTTTTTTTTAATTTTTTGTAAAACAGTACATTAAAGAAAGTTAGAGAAAAAAATTTTCTACGTAAGGTATTATATTTACTGTATAATATCAGCTATATAATAACCTATTAATTTATTTAATTGTAAATTATATCTTCATATTCACATAAGCTCACATAAAAAAAAAAAGGATATTTATTCAGTAAAAAAACTAAACATTTTACTTAATACATGTACCTCGGCATTTATTTTAAGTTGGCATGACTTTTAAAGCCATTACTAAAGTAATATAATCGTCAAAAAAAATTAAAAAAAGCCTAAAAACCACGAAGAAATAGTAAACAACAAAGAAATATTAGTAAATTTTTATGATACTGTTAAAAAATATTTGTGAAGTGTAACGTAAAAAATTCATATTCATAGTAAAAAGGAGCTATGATTTTGCTAACAAAATGTAGCTTACGCATTAAAAATATAGGTATTTTGCATATCACTTAAAAATTATTAAAAATCAAAATTTTTAAATTGAGAACAATAGTATCTGGTAGTCGAGAATGAAAAACTTTGAAACTTGGATAAAAGAATACCTGTTTAATGTCATCACACATTGGTTAAAACAAAAAATTATAATAATTTACACAATGTTATTTAGTGTTAATTAAGTCAGTGTATGTTCCTCGTAATCCTATCCCTTAATTTGAAATTTAGGATGAAAAGGTGCACCTATTAAATTTTTCTAGGAATGTATTTTTACATAGTCACAGTGATAATATACTACTAAATTTCAAACTATTCCGTTACCATACATAACCAAAAACCTTATCATGGCCATTAGATATAGTTAATACACCAATCTGTAAATTTAGATTGTAGTAAACTGTGATAATCTTGTTACTTTTTCAGCAAAATTTAATTCTATTTGTGCGACTGCAGTTTAAATTATTTTTTAATTTTTCTTTAATACTTTAATGTTATTTGTTTGCAATTAAGTTTCTATTTTATTAACTAAACAAAATGTTACTAGGCATATTAGTTAGACCAACCAATATATTGACACTCAGTACAGTTTTCATCAAGCAAAGGCTGCGCGTATCAAATATCAATATACCTACAATCGCAGTAGTCTGCCTGGTTCGCAAAAGAAGATATGCACATCATAGCTATTAATCAAGGCCATGCACCAAACCTTCATCTTCAGCAGTACAATGCAGCTTGGTGTTGATTAATTGCAAACAGGAAGATTGTAAGAAATTTTGGCAGATCCTTTACCATCAACTGTCCGTCTGCCATAGTTTTTCCTTTATTAAATTTTTCTTTTCTGTCTGAAGAAGCTACCGTATCCCATATCCTACTGCCTCAACACTGCAAGACACCTACTGAACCATATACAGGATGGTCGCTATTTCAAAATCAGACTAACCCCTATGATACGGGATGTATCATTTTGGTAACACTGAGGGTAATGTTATGATTGCCAAGAGCCTCGCCTGGAGAACGGGCTAGCGATGACGGCAGTGCAATCAGGTCAGTAGTTGCACAAGACAAGGGCCTCAGCGATTCTCCCCACCTGTACTGAAGTGTGACAATATAATGCAGTGTATTGGGGGAATCGTAGTCTGTCTCCTTCAAACCTTCCAACCGCCACCAGCTCGCCAGGATGGTCCTGGTTCGTGGCCCCCCACCACGTGCCGCCGTCCGTCGATAGCCAAGCACATTCATCATCAGCCTCCGGCACATCATGTTACGATGAGGTCTAAGGTGTCCTAAGGGTCACCCATCGTATAGTATAACATTAACGTAACTATATAAACAGCCGCTCCGCTCCCATCTAAATTATGTAGTATAACCTTGCAGTATTGTGTAAATAAACTATGTAAAGTAAAGCCACCATAGCCCTCACCCTTAACTTAACCACTTTACTATTTTTAGTAAAAAGTGCCAACCTCAGACTACAACCACACAAACACTGTAAGTTATGTGTAAGATGGTTCAAACGACAGATTTACAACAGCTTGCTGTCCATGAAATCAAGAAAAATTCTAAGAAGATGCTGGTTAAGATTTACGGAAATGGGAATCATCAACAATAATATTGAATTTTAGCATCGGTAATGTACAGATGAATAATATTGAGACGTGACACTCCACCCAAACTTTTCGCCATCTGTCACCATGATTGTGAGCGATCAGTTTATAGCAGTCTTGTAGGTACTGTAAATTTGGCCACACGTATTACTTGTATGCACTTATCTATGATTCTTAGTTGTGTTCAATGACGATATAACTAAAGAAGACGGGTAGCACGAGTATTTATAGTGGAGAACAAGAACATCTGGCGATAGAGCTGCCTGTATGAATTCACAGCACAATCTCGAGTCACCACTTAGCATCAAAACGTGAACTAACAAACTTCTTTGTCTATGTTTTAACCTCAAAATGCATTTGAAGTAAGCTGATCACAAACAGTTATTATAATTTTGTTTTCAAAGTAAAATATGCCGACTGAGAACAGGTGTTGGCAAATGTTCGGTAATCTTAACAATAAAATGCTTCTTAGTTAAAAATAAAATTTCATGCTTATTATTTTCATTTGTATGTTACAGTCTCTTACATAACTTATGTTATCGTACGAGAATTTATTTAATGTTTTTTTCCACCTGTTACATCATTTATGATTCAATATATTGTAGGTTACATTAACTTAAATTAAAAAAAATGTGTGTTTCACGTCACTATTAATTTACTTTCATACTTCATCAACTGTAGGATAAATGAAAATAGACAGTAGTTGGGTTAAAAGATTAATTTATCGAGTTATGCCACACATATAATACATTTCTTATTTTTTTATGATTGGAGCAAAAACAAGGCAAGCTCTATTCATTACTGTATGATGTATAGCAGGACCTATCTAGAATAAGAAGACGGTAGCTTCAGTAAAAACAGTCCTGTTATTTCTACACGAATCACAGTATCTAGACCGGTGCGTGTTTTTCTGCATATTTTAGAATATTTATACAACACACATCATACCAAAAGTTAAATCTACATTGCAAAAAAATCACTTAAATATTTGAACTGTATGCGTTTAAACCGCCGCAATCCAAATTCAATGAAAACCATGGTAGGCAAGGTCAACATAAAAAACTAGTCAAAGTTTGAATATTACTAATATTACAACAGTATTCCAAAAAATAATATAATAAAAAAACATAGTGTTTGTTTCTGAACAATATTTTTAAACAAACTTTTATTTGATGGAACTGCTACAACACTAGCGCTCGTACCAATTCACAGCAGAAACTCATGTGAAACTATTGACATCTCTTGGTCATGGTATTCCTGATTAATTTGTAGTTGAATTGAATAAGGAAAATCCTAACTGGAGGAAACATTAAGAATGTTTGAGCTATGATACACATTTCTCATAGACGTATGATAGAAGTCTCACAATGTTGTCTAGCTATAATATCCTACACTGAGTACATGACTAAAGATTATCAATATTATAAATGCACTATTTAGTCTCATAATATAAGCTTACAAACAGTTTTACTCATTGACAGGATTGCAATGGAAAAGGGATCTTTTTATCCATTACTTTTTGCTGAAATTGTCAAAATTAAGTTATTTATTTGTAACAAAAAATAAAATTAAAAATTTATCTTTCAAATTAGCATCACGAATATTAAAAAAATACAATGCTGACTTCTGACGATTAATGCATGGTGTGTTTTTAGACTGTTCAGGTGAAACACACACTTTTGAACATTTCTTTATTAAGAATAACAGCCAAAATAAAATTTGTACTATTGTGATAACTAGAGACAAATATGTGATTGTGATAAAATGAATTTTTGCACGAATTTCAGCACTTTTATTACAATAAAGCAGACTTCTCAGTTTTCAGATAGTAACGACAAAATTCCTTGTTTTTACTGAGATAACACCACCAAACAACACATCTCTGTCAAACGTGCTGTAAAATCATAACACTTCAAAGAATAATGCATACAATATGACAGAACCACAGCAAAAAAATGTCAAATGGTGGGTGTCTTCAAACACTAATGTTCGAGTGGTCATACTTGGGGTTAGATCGCAAGTATAGTCAACAAGATGACAATACACTAACTCGAAAGCAAACATTTCATTTGGCTTATTGAAATGTTTAATTTGTCATGGTGGTATGCATACAAACGGATAGAGGACTATGATAATATATTTTGTATTTTGAAGTTGGCAATAGCAGTCTCGTGAATATTTATGTTTCTTGAAGTGGTTACTAACATTCTTTTAACAGAGATTTAATGATTTTTTTCCCCTTTATTATCCATGAAATGCTAATTGTTGTTGTTAATGCAATTCCAAGTGCAGTACAACATTCACAAAGTTGCAGTGACAGCAAAGGAACAAGCGAATCAATTTTCTAAACATGAGTTGTATACTAGTAAGTCTACCACAGTTTTATGTCATCATTGTAATGTTACAGTCATGTGGGAAAAGAAGCAGTCTTGCGTCAAACATGTAGAAAGTGAAAAAAACAAACAACACATGTTATCACTGCAAGGTACCAGTGTTGTGTGCGACAATCAATATCTTCAACATTTCAGGCAGCAATTTTAAAAAAGGACAATTTAGAATTCATCAAAGACACTACAGATGCCTTCATAATGGCGAACTTTCCACTTTAGATACTCGACGAGCCTAACATTCAGTTATGGCTGCCGGTTCTAGCTGGAAAAATATGTTGAAGGCGCTTTAGACTTACCGCAAGCCAGAACTGTTTGTGAGAAATATATTGGTGACACAGCCCAGTGTAGAGCTGAAGATTTGAAAACTGCATTAAAGAATAAAAATTTATATCATGTGTGGTGAAACAACAGACAAAATGGGCAGGTGTGTGTTGTATTATTTCGCACCCTTAACAGCTGTGGCTTTAGAGGCCTCGAGTAGAGTCAACGGGGAGGGGAGGGGGTTGGTGGCGCACGATCGTTGAAGGTCGGCAAGGTTCGGGTGCGCTCAGGATTTAGCGGGGGGGATATTACGTGGCAGCCGAGGGGAAGAAGTAGGGCATTCGAGCGGTGGGAGCGAGGCAGGAAGGCTGTGGAGAAGTCGAGAGCGGATTTGGATGAGGCAATGTGGTTTGGCACTGCCCAAGGTGTCCCAGCGAAATCACGACCGCTTATTTACCGGCACTTCAGCACTGCCTTATAGAGGTTTGCGTGAACAACTCTGATGGTGGACCCTGGTCTAGCTGTGGTTCGTGCACGGAAGCTTTTTTCCATACGGTGTGGTGTTCACTGAGGAGTACGCAGCATTTGGTATGTATAGTTCTTATGTATTATTCGGCCCCAGAAGTGTTGGAAGGCAGCAGTCAAACGGGACACGCCCTTGACTCGTCAAAGGTTCCACCGGTATTAACCTACATTAGTCGGATGGCGGGCTTATAGCTCTTAGAAAGAGCAGCATCCTGCTCCTCCCGATTCTAGTTAATTCAGCTACTTTAAGTGAATAAACAGAGTATCGGCAATCGTTACTGTGGTGTCAACTAGTCGTGCCTCACGCGAGAGGACATTGAAGAGCTCCCCTCTTAAGGGAAATGGTGCACGCTGAAAATCAGTCATGTGTGGGAATAAGCTGCAAACAGGCTTAAACCGTCCACAAACGCGTACTTGTATGCTATCAGCGCCCAGTTAGATCGTATATAACGCAGGGAGCCGGATATCGGCAGTCAGTTGGCAGCGAGCCTTTGTAGAGTGAGGATGTACTGCTCTTCGCTGTGCGCTACGACATCTAGCGCCCACCGCTTGAACCACCTTAAATGTAGCTTTTTCCTTTGTTCTTTTCTGCTTCGCCCTTCTCATCGCTCGGACTCTCCCTACTCGGATTAAACACAAAGGGGGGGGGGAGGGGGGAAAGAGGCGAAGAGTGTGGGTAGTGAGATTACTTATCTCTGTAAGTATCGCAGGCACCACGAGTGACACGGCGCGGTGTGGCTAGGGACATATCAACACACACAGCCCAAACCTCTGGACCTAGACACACGAAATTTTCTTCAAGGTGACTTCCCCTCACGCCATGAACTCCAAACAAGAAGGAATTTTTCTAAATTGGGAAATTAAAGTGGTGACAGGAAGTAAATGAGTTTTGCGATATTACGTTATTTTTGCTTCAAAGTATAGTGTATTCATATACATACTACAATATTTTTAGATTTTTTCAAATTTCTAAATGAAGGGTGAAAAACTTAAAATGTATTTTAAATGAATACTTTCCAACCTGCTGAGATATCTAATTGATTCTTACAAGCTTTCATAAATACTTTAAAAAAAAACCTGCCTTCGTTGTGTTTTTCCTCAAAATTTTACCCAAAAGGCCGTTAAGAAATGTAATGTGTTTCCAAATAATTCTCAGTAATTCGTGAACCCATGGAGATAACGTGATTATTTTTGAATAGGAATGTAGCTTACGTGACAAGTTATTTCATTCCCCCCCCCCCCCCCCTGAAATCTGACATCAGGTGTGTAAATGGAAGTAAAATGTTCCAGAATTCCGGCAAAATGATAATCCAAAAGATGTTACTCTTCGTCATTGGATTTATGAAAACACCTTTTGGTTTTGGATCCCATACACACATAGAATTCTGATGACATGTCTTGGTGTTATCGGGTATTATGTAAGTCTGCGGTGAGAGAGATTTATAGCATCCCTTGTAATAGACTGCGACAGGAAATTTCTCTTTAATTTTGCACTCACACGTTAGTAGCAGAAAATGTTTATATTTGAAGCATATGACAAAGTTGTGAAATGTTAAAAGCATAGAGGACGCAGCCACCACGGGACAAGCTTAGAGCCGGTGAGGGGTGACATGAGCTGGATACAGAGCAGTGCCTCTATGAGGACAGGAGAAACGGGAGATTTGCCTAATGAAACACTACAATCCAACCAGCCGGGAATCGAACCGGAGTTACTATAATGTTGTTCAATTTTGACAGAATACCTGCAGATGACGTCTCAAATATTTCCTTCATTTTTTTTGTACAAAAATTATAGCCGAGGACTAAACGAAGGTAACTGCCATAATATGATACACAACTATTAGGGAATGTACTTTGTTTACTTTAACATTTTAAGAATAGGTACTAAATTTTGTTAAATTTTTAACAACAGTAACGGATGAAGCCACAGCCGGGAAGGTAGTTATATATAACTGGTTTTCAGACAGTCAAACTTTTTCATATTTTAGGATTTCATAAACTGCCAATACTATAGTAATTATGTACTTCCTTTACATATTAGGTAAGCACGATAAAACACTCCTTTTTGGTAGCTAAATACAAATTCCATATCCAAAATGCCAGCATACATTTATACGTTTTCGTACTGAAATATTCGCCGTCGCAGTATGTCATGCACGAATTTTAACGTCTTTAGGAAAGTACCTAAACTGCGAAATTATTTCAGTTTACAATGACAAAACTGAGCATCTTTAAAATACATGATGGTAATACATTTGAGATTTGTTTTGTAAGACCATTTCCAATAGGAACAGCTCTATCGCGTCACTTTGTCACTTTTTAATAACGAGCTGGCACAAATTTTTGTTTCCTCTTGAACCTTGTACTTGGTGTGGTGAAACAAACTACAACACTGAATAAAATTAGTTACATCACACATGTGTTTTATTGATAACAAATACATTGCAGTTCATCCAGCCGGCTATTTTTAATGAACATCGCCCAACATAACATAGTCCAAAACATAATATAATTCAATACGAATTTTTTTTTACTTCAGTTACAATACATATTATTATTTATTCGTCTGGGTTAACTATATTTTACTGGATCATTTACGACGGTATAAATATAATTACTACGTGAGTTTAGCAACTGAAAAAGATACTAAAATGTCACTGGTAAAAAGGAATTTTTGCGTTTGTCGCTTACACAGCATTCGGGCGTGACTTCCCATTGTGAAACACTAAAAAATTCAACATTTAACCAAGACTGAAATTAAACAATATATAAATATACCCTAAACCTGTTCGTTTCCTTCAAGCGGGATAGTGTAAAAATTAAATATTTTTTTTGAAAACTTTTCTCCTAAAGCCCAGATGTTTCTGGAAAGTAAAACCTGAAACACAACCCTACAAATTAAAATCACTAGACATTAACATTCATAAGTATGTATTACCATTTTATAAGTACGGTTAACGTAGTTACAAATATAAAGCAAGCAAAGTACATCGAAATATAACAGCACTAAGCATTTTCACTGAAACATCACTGGATCTTGCTAGCAACTTGATTGTAACTAAATGTAATTTCTTGGTCCTGTAATAATCATACAGTTATATTGTCTCATAAAAATTCATACATATTTTAAACATTAAAAAAGAAATTTTACAAACCATAGATAAATATGATTAACAATCAACATAGCATTATGTAAGTAATTGTTATTTGATTTAAATGTTTATCCAATAAGTTTGACACTACAAAGTAAACAAATAATCTCATACAATCTCACTAACCTAAGGGTATTGTTTTATATGTTTAATCACAACACAATTTGAATTTGGGGAAAGACAAATAAGTTTTACTTCGGCATATTCCGATGCACAATTTGGGATTTTCAGGTCACAAAGGCATATTTCCCTCATATCAAGTCTTTGGAATCAATATGTTTTCCTTTCTTGAACATACTAGTCAGACATTTCAGGAAAAATCAAACAAAGTTGAGTGTATGGAATGCTATTTACTACTGTTATTCTTGTCCTCTTTACTTTTCTGTTCAACTTGTGCATTTTTATGTATGTAGGGTTTCTACAACGCAGTGCTCGAGCATGCCAGGAATCTGCAATTTCTGGCAGAGAACATTCATAATTAAACCTATGTAATTTGGGTACCATATTTGCTTCCTAAAAGTTTTTGTCTCATTTCACTATTTTAAGTTCAGTGCCTAAGTCGCAACGAATACCAAGTATGCATGTATTTAGTTGTGCTGTGTTTAACTGCCCCTGTATTTCATAGTAAAAAGGGTGTGATGTGTGTATTTTTTTTGTTGTCGCTATAAAATTAATTATTCAAGGTGAATACCAACAAAATATTTTGTACCCACTAACAAATTTTTTTACGTGCGGATAAAAAAATACGTATTCCCATGGGTCAAAAAACGCAGTTCTAAGTGGCGCTTGCATACAGTGTTGCCAAAGTGTGTGGTATTCCACAAAATGTATGGAATTTGAAAATGGTTTGTAAATTTTGCATGTAATGAATAGCTGTGTAAGATATGTGGGGGACGTGCTGTTGAAAAATATATTTCTTATTTATAATTTATGAATGTAGTGTTAAATATGAAATAATTCAAGAATTATATCTGAACGTGAAAGTGGATGTTTGAAATCAAAATCTCAGGAACAATATATTCCAAAAATTTATTCTGTTGAACTCA
>PNEQ01112752.1:0-22830 GCA_003012365.1 Medauroidea extradentata
TTTTTTTTTTTTTTTTTTTTTTTTTTTTTTTTTTTTTTTTTTTTTTTTTTTTTTTTTTTTTTTTTTTTTTTAGTAAAAACCATTCTTATTATTTATTTTTATGAGCATGACATTGTAGCCTGCAATGTGTTTATCCACTGTGGATTTTTTGAGTTTGATGTATCAGTTGGTTTTAGTGTTGTCGTTAAAACGGAAACATGCAAAATATGCCTTTAGCAGGCCATTAAGCGAAAACTATGAGAGATAAAAATTTTTCATAAGAGCCAAATTTAGTCATATTTTGTGTCTGAAATAAGAAAAAAATATCTGGTACAAATTAAAATTAAAATAATGTCGAAGAAAATTGTGGTAGACCGCGCCTTTACCTCTAGACGTTGTATGTTACGGCATCCAATCACTGACCACAAAGCAGAGATACAGGTGCGCACGTAAGGCACTGGAACAAAGTGCTGCAAATATATTTTCGCGAAAACTACCGGGTCCTAGTTGTTGTGCATCCAATCTCTAATACTTACCGTACGTTTGTTCGTATGCACGTTAAGCGTGGTTGTGAATCCGCATTTACTTGTAACGGTCATTTGTACTACACACGGTCAAATTCTCCCTTAATACACACACCTATCGCCTCGAAAACACTTGTTAGTTGCATGAAGGTTTCCTTATTGCTGGACACCGACTAAATACAGACGCGAAATTACGTGGCGGCTCGTTTGATACGGGCGAGCTTCGCCGCTTATTGGTTTGCCTGAGACTGTTGATGCCAGCCCCGTGTCTGTTTGGCTCGTGCATGTTACTGCAGGTTTACTATTGGCCTGGCTGCCTATTATCATAGCAGCTGCCTCACGCTGATTGGCGATACGTGTTTCCGCCATGTTGCTGGCCAGGGAAGCAATTTTGCTGGCGTGTGTGACTGAGTTCGCTGGCTTACCGGCGATTTCACTTCTGTATTCCTAACTATTCTGTCTCCTGGGTGTGCCGGTCTAAAGAATAGTTGCGTAACGTACTAACCCTACTTTCAATAGATAACGCTAGGAGAGCTAGTAGCAAATAAACAAGCATAATGGCGAGCACGTAAAATAGGAGAGTCGGACTTTGAGAGTTTCTACGAAAAAACGACCGGTTTCAAAGTAAGTAAACTGTAATTTTCTTCACGTACGACTACTTTTCACCACTGTAGAAACATTTTCATTAAAAAACTTTACCTGTAAAACCAATAGTTTGGCCGGTACACAACGAGTAGTGATTCTTAATATTTACCCTGATGCGCAACTAGGTAAGGGTTCGCCATAGACTTCCGCAGTGTGGGGATGAGCGGACTACACGACACCAGTCCTGGACTTGGAAGGTAACTATAGAACTTCCTCCACTGCTGGGAATCTAACCCGGGACCCTTAGCACAGCAGCCAGCAGCGCTAACCACTAGGCCAAGAGGTCGGACCGAACGGACTTGTAAACATAATGCTCTATGGACGTACGCCAATGCGGGCATCGCCCGCATTGG
Organism: Medauroidea extradentata; assembly: GCA_003012365.1. Classification (NCBI taxonomy): domain Eukaryota; kingdom Metazoa; phylum Arthropoda; class Insecta; order Phasmatodea; family Phasmatidae; genus Medauroidea; species Medauroidea extradentata. The sequence goes on from PNEQ01112752.1 coordinate 1,502, forward strand.
CGTATGTCCAAAAATAAACAATTATGTTTATAAAACGCATCAATTGCAAGAATCGTTCAAAGATCACGAACGGACAGAAAAAGTTCATGAAAATAGCAACAGTTTTGGATTATGACAACGCAAACAAACACAGCAACTGTGATGGATATTAGAACTGTCGAAACATTGAATATTACACAGACGAAAGTATCAGGCTTCATTCAACGACAGCATATACGATGTTTCTGGCAGTGGTAAGCGTTTCTATGCGTCTTCACGCAAACGAGAAGTTTGAGGAACTAGTATTTTATAAAACTCTGAGTATACAAGTATCAGTAATATTGGGGTATACCTTAAAACTAATTCTACAAAGGTACTGTAGACTAACAAAGACATTTTGTTCCAGTATTTCTAACAGAAGTGTTTTATATATGAGTGTGTGTGTGTGTGTGTGTGTGATCGATATATTCCGACACCGTTTGACCGATCACCATGAATCTTGGCGCATTATGTATTTGTTTTTATGTTATCCAATTTACTCTAACTCGTCCCTATATGGCGCAGCAGCGCATCAATATCGATGCCGTTTAGCCGATCGTCAAGAAAATTGGTATACATAGATATTTGAACACTGAGAGTATTTCAGCTATGTCCATTTTGTTACATCTTTAAAGGGATTTAGTAAAATATTGTGCATATACGCCACTTCACTCCTATGTTGTCCCTGAAAACGAATACTGAACCAATAAAAACAAATAAACCTTAAAAAACCAATACGGTTTTAGCCGTAGGCAATGTAGACATACATAAAATTAAAACATGACAAATCCCGTCCATAAGGAATTGAGACTAATCCCTCAATGACATATGAAAAACAAATTCGTTTCGTTAACTGTCTTTTTTTTTAACCAATTTGAGTATACTAAGTAAGTGCGTGTTTGTAAAACTGTGCATGGTAACATAAACTACAGATAACGTGAATTTAAATGTGAATAAATATTTAAATACATCAAGAAACGCACCCTGTAAAGTTGCGGAAAATGTTAGCCTTGCTCGTCATTGCTTAATGAAGTTCCATGTGCGTGTGTGAAAGCTCTTAATGTAACTAGGAACAAGTAGCTGACATAATATATTACAGATGGTGCACAAGGTGGATACGACGTAAACGTAGCTCTTAGTTTCTTATGTGAAAATTATAAAATTTTCGCAATGTGATTTAAATGTTTTCATTTTTTTCAGGTGGTTGACCTTTTAAATGATCTCTACTCGTGCTTCGACTCGATTATAGAAAACTTCGATGTGTATAAGGTAAGTTTTTAATTCCCATATTGAGTGAATTTTCGTTTCCAGTATTGTAATCAACACTTGAATGTAATGTAGCCTAATATTGCATAGCTTCACGTGACTGGCGCACAAACAAGATTCGCTGTTGCATGAGCACTTTTGAAAGACCTGATTGGTGGGGACCTGAAAATTTCGTGTTTAGGACACAAGCTTGAACTCAAAACAACTGTATGTTAGAATCACTTTTTGCACTTGACCGTTTACTTATTTGATATGTCGCTGAACCAATAATAATCAAACAACTAAATGCAGACCTAATCACGTGGCATTACTGTGGCGGCGAGCAGCCAACGAACAGTCGATGTCTGTTTGAGTACACTGACGTCACAGATGTTCTTGGAGGCTAGCACGCAGGTCAATGAACCGAAGAATTTTTCCTGTCTCTATTGATCGGTGTCTTTTTCATGCCATTGTGAATCCCTCCTCTCTTCTAGAAAATGTACGCCTCCACGGTTCTCTCATGACAATTACGCAATCACTTATCAGGCCAACATACGAAAGTATTTGAAACGTAAACACGTTTTTACCATGTCAACATTGTCTATATACGTCCAAAACAAAAACAGCTTGACTTTCAACTATAGTCCATCTCATTTAAGAATTATTCTTTTCGACATATATTGGCATTTATTTTTACAAATGTTTCTGTGTAGTAAACAGTGTTTCCTCTGCCACAAGTGATTTTTTTTTCACAAACACATTCCGCTGGCTCTAAACTATGCAGTACATCAAAATGAATTTTTTTTTAATTTGTACTCATTATATTCTTCAGAATTATCAAAAATTGTAGTTCTTAAGTGAAACAGATTATATATTATTCACAAGATGTCAAGACACAATACGTAAAACTTCAACTGATTCCTTATGAACACACCGAGCGAGGTGACGTAACGTTACCGTAAAATGGGGTGAATAGGGACGCTGGGGCGAATAGGGACAATATTTCAAACAGATTCCTAGCTTAGACCTTTATCTTAAATCAAATTATATTTCAATCCAATTACTCTTTCTAAAATTATTAACTGCCAACCTTTAGGAAATTTTCTGTTTTTAAAACAGCGTACTGGAACTTTTGATTTAAAATTTTGCCCGTATTCAACCCAGCGTCCTATTTTACGGTAACACGTGGGCTCGCTTTCCGGAGGACCCGGGTTCGATCCACGGCTCCGATCATCCTGATTTCGGTTTTCCATGATTTCCCGGAAACGCTCTAGGAGAATGATTTCTTAAGGGTGCTCATGCGGCAAAAAAAAACCGCATAATTTTATAATTGTACAACATAGTGTTAGTTTCATAGACGTTACTTGTGACTACATGTTCCGCTTGCGAAACGTTTTTAGCTCTTATAGTCTTCCCATAGCGGGATGTCAAAGTCAAAATTTGCAAGTTACAGGAACATGCTAATAAAAACCAACTGACTTACAAGAATGAAATAATTTACCCTGACATTATATAGTATGGGTCTTATGTTAAAGGATTTTAAATCACACAATGCAATTACTTGGCTTTTTTTTCATTCTAAAAATTACTATTAATTGTCTTCATTTATGTCCATTTATTTTAAAAATTCAAAGGGACTATGTTGTGTGGTTTTAAATATTTTAGCATATGGGCCGTACTATCTAATTTCAGTGTACATTATGTAGTTCGAGTTAGTCAGTTTGTTTTAGTTACTAGTATGTTCCCGTAACTTGCATATTTTGACTTTGTCATGTTACTATGGGAAAATTATGAGAGTTAAAAAAAATGTTACAAGTGGAAAATATAGTGACAAGTAACGTCTATTAAGTGATCACTATGCCAAGCAAATACAAAATTACGAATTTTTGCTACGTGAACGCCCTGGGAAGAGAGTAGGCTATCAGTTCAAGTTACGACAAGCGGAAACGCGAACTGGGGTAGAAATGGGCGCGCTGACCCATCAAGGTCGACTACCCTTACGGCCTTACGATATATCGACCGCTGACGACTGTCGCATGTCGGTAAAACATTCCACTTGTTCGTCTCGGCCGCGACCAAGATGTTCTCGACGACTTCAACATCGCCTCCACACGAAAACTTTTCCGTTGACGTTTGCGACTGCTGCGAATAATTGAGGTTCAAAATTTTAAAGCAAGACATGTCCACATAAATCCGAAAATGAGATATACACTAGCCTATCTCCTAAGTAAGGTTTATGTATTACGCACGAATATATAATCACACTTAATTATAAAATTACCTGTCCCGTTTAAAAACTATGCGAATATATCTATTTTCATGCAAAATCAGACATGGCCATTCCACTGAAAGTTTGCATTAAAAACAAGGGCACATCAACTATGCTATCTATTGGATGATGCGAAATGTTGCCTCCGCCAAGTTTGCTAACCTCTAAGGCCAGGCAAGTCTATAATATTCTTTCAGAAATTGATACAACAATTGTTTCTTTAGTAACACGTGAAATATAATATTAATTTATCTCATAGTTGTAACCCTAATATAACAAAAATGCAGCCCAGTACAACTATAGACTTGCAATATTTAATTTTCGTTAGTGTCGCAACATCTTTTTTTGTCGCTTTCTTGTTAAATTAGATAAGTGTAAGTTGGACATGTCTGGTATTAAGCATTTGCTCCTCAATATGGGGAAGAAAAAATTAAATTACTACTAAATAAATATATCGCTTAGGGAGTGAGCCAGATAGCATGGTATAGCACCACGAAAGGCAGACTTTAAACTATCGAGCCCGTAGACATCTGTCGTTCCTTGGGATATGACGTGAAATGAAGCCCTACAATTGATCGGCAATGATATGCAAGGCCTGCAGGAAACGGGAATTTCCCGAGAAGATTCACCGTCCAACGATGAATTCCGAAACATTACCACACACGCGAAAAACCGGGATTGAATCCGGGTCGCTGTGGTATGAGGCCAGTGGTCTGACCACATAGCTGGCGCGACCCTCATTTAACCACTTATCTCTATTCAAAAAAATATGGTTTAAATAAAAAATATAAAGTACCGCGTTTTCAAAACTAACAAAATTGTATAAAATATATTAACCCCATATAGATTTATAACCACATACAGATCGTCCTGTAACTTTGTAATTGTGAATTTTTATTAGCTATTAAAATACTTGTAATATTTGAAACGAATAACGTGAGTCGTACGAAATAGATAATTGTTAAATGAATAGTTAACTTAAAGATGACAGTTAGACAATTTATTTGTATTTTGTTTTTGAGCCATAACATTTATTCAAATTGTACTATCGATAAAACTTAAGATATATTCTTGGTAAACTGCTTGAAATAAATACTAATGGAATCATCCACTATTATTTGTCATGTAGAATCATTGCAACGGGATTCTTTAAAAGTTAGCCTATAATTCTCTAGAAATGACCCTGCATAATAAACTAGTGTAAGATTACATTATTATTTATGTTAAACAGTTTGCCAAGAATATATCCTATACTTCGTCGAAGAGAAATAATTGAAAATACAATTTGAATAAATATTGTGGCTCAAAATAAAAATACAAATAAATTGTTTAACATCCCCCTTTAAGTCACTAACAATTTTATTGCAGTTCAAATAATATGAACTGTTGCGTGACTTTTCTCAACGATAGCTACTCTCTACAGTCCGCACTGTTATCTATAGCTAGCGCCCCATTTTTTATATCTTACAAGTATTTTCATACCTATTAGATACTCACACTCACATAGTGTCTGTACAAGCCGTATGGTGTTATGAATCTCTATGGGCCAATATTAATTGTTGTACTTTTTATTCAGTTTTAAAAACGTAATATAATACTTTTTATTTAAATTATTATTTTATACGTTTTAGACTTGTGTGTGTACAAAATTTGCAATTTATTTTAAACATGCAAAATTTGTACGAACATATAGACGAGAATGTGGGTTAATATTGCCATTGTCATACAATTCTGAACAATGTTTAAAGTAGCAAGTCTCTAGCTCATCGGGGAGTTTGTTTAAAATCTTGAGTATGGAAAGAAACGCTGAAAGCTTCTCGGTGCCAGCAAGCCCAGGGCGAGAGCGCCGTGCGAACAGCATGTAGCCAACGCGCCGAGCAGTAGTGAGTTGCGGGTCCGTGGACACCCCAGGGGCAAACGTCTAGAGATCACCACACTACTTAGGAGACAAAATTTGTATGGTACAGACGGACAAACAGACAGAACAGGCCATAAAGATGGTTAATCTTATATTGTCATCCAGTTCTGCGCAACGTTCAAACTTTTAAGTATCTAGCTCATCGGGAAGTTAGTTTAAAATCGATTGCAAAAGTTTTACAGAACAGACAGACAAGAGAGCGAGTTAATAAAAACATGGTAATATTCCTGCACGCTATTATACCACTCCCCTACAGACTTTGTTGAATACGCTCACAGAGTTAAGCTGGATTCACAACTACCACGTGGTGTACGTGCGTACATACGTGTAAAAGTAGAAACATCGAGTGGGCACGCCGCTTCTGCTTTCGTACTACTTTTGTTTATGTTATCGTCTTCATGTTCATCTGTAAACCTCGTTCTTGTCATTATATTTTTTTCGGTTATCTTTACGCCTCATTGTACGAATTGTGTGCTTTTATTGCTTTCTCGTCCTCGACATACCGACTTCATCCGGGTTTTTTTTTTTCGGATTTATGTGAATTGTGAATGTATTATAGTTGACAACAGCCTATGCAAGCCTCAGTTTTTCTGTTGAGGTTATATTCTTGTGATTAATTATTTTATTTCACTGTCGGTTTTCAGCGACTCATCGAAATTTGCTGATAGTACTGAAGTATGCCTATATAATAATTACTCGGTGTGGCTTACTTGGCGTTTGTCAATTACACAACGCAGCAAACTTTAGATTCTTGAGTAGCTGGCACATGGATGGTTTAAGATCGCCACACTTTTTTTACCCGAAACTTCTTAATTTATTCCCATTATGTTATCTACAAAAAGAACATATGCTTCAGAATGAGATTCTATAATTTTAAAAAATGCAGCATGCTTTTAGAAAAATAATTTTAGGGCCCTTCAAAATTGCCAAAAACGTATTTTTCCTAATACTACTCTAACTCCAAAAATGCAATCCGAATTCGTACAAAAAGCAAAACTAGAAACACCCGTTGGCCTTTTGTACATACTGTCCAAAAATTATATTTTAGTGTCACCTCTCCGTAGTAAAATAACTAATACGAAAATACTGCACGCCTGCTTAGTGCGTTGCGAATAGGGACGTTACGCTTCTCGTCGAGCGTGATACTTTGGACCTTATCACTCCGCTGTTCCCATGCATCAAACGTGGCGATGTAATACCGTTACATACTCCTTTTTAAACTACACAGACTGACTGATTCACGCGCCGGTCCTGTGTTTACATAGCGATGGCCTACGCAAGGAAGGTCTGAAATGTTTTAGTGTGACTTCACTTGCTTCTAGAAAACTATAACTTGCTTGAACGCACAAAGGAGAAGTAGTTCTGACAGTTCACGTCAGATGGCAGATGACTGCAATTACCACTGTGTCGGTGTTTTTCATTACTATTCCCTCTACGGTTACGTCACGAGATTTTATTTTTAAGCTTCTAAAATTAGGGAGGTGGGGAAGATACCTCCTTTTCCCTCACGAGATACGTCCTTGAATACAACTTTACTTCCTTAGTGCAGGAGATGTAGTCTTGCTAAGGTGGCTGCCTTGGTGGAAGCATTTTGCACACGCCTCATCCTAGTCTTTAGGCCAAGTTAATGGACTTGCGTGCAGTATTCTTGTCAATAAATCGCCTCTGTGAGACATTTAGTGATAATACTCTCAATTTATGGCGTAACAGTAAAATAAATATGCTTTCTTCACTCCTAAAACATTTTTTTAAGATTCTTCACCAAAGTTTCCGTACCTCCTTAAAAGGACCGCAAAAGCACCCACCCCTCTCACTTTCTACCACAAGAAAAAACTGAATAGTTGTGTAATGTTCTGTGAGAGCTATTGCTAAAAAGACGTTTTTCACTCCCGTATAGCACAGTTTCGAATAATCGTTTGTCGCCCGATGCTCAACACAACTCTCTGTAATTTGGGCTTGCAGAACTCTTAACGGCGCCGCCTACTTGCGCGTTAGAGGATCAGAAGTGACGGAAATATAAGGGCGACCTTGAAATGCGCATCAATTGCCACATCGTCACGAGTCAAGCGCTGAACTAGTGTGCAATATTCTCGACGATCCATTTTTACTATGGGACTTCAAGCGGTGACCATACCACTGTTGGCAGAAAGCCTGTAGCAAAGTTCAGTGGACGTTTCTGAGTTTCATATACATCCGGTTGATAACTTTGAAGTACGGCATTTTGAAAAGGCTGTTTTTAGCTATGTTGCAGGGCTTCGAAACGGTATTTTTGATGTGCATTGTGTCTTAACAATAACATTCCGGCCTTGTCTGAAGTGTGTTTTCGTACGTTGGTGCAATTGTCACATTTGAAATACTTTTACTGTGGAAGTGTTGGCATTTAATATTGGTTTATTGAGAAACCCGGAGAATGTAATTTATGTAGACATATTCTGTCTGTGAGACAAGAGATATATAGGTGAGATAAGAGCAGTTAACTGCCATTTAACAACGAGGTTAAAAAACGTATGAGGGTGAAGTGAAGGAACAGCACTACATACATTCACGGGCCGGGATTCTAACTCAGGACCTCTCGCACTGCAGATCGACGTCTAACCGACTGCCGGCACGATATATAGATAAGGTACGGTAACAGCGAGGTCATTAGAGACGGTGAGATACGACGTAGTCCAATGACAGGAGCTGGGAGAGGATTCTACCTTTGTTAAGGAACCGTCCCATCGTTAGCCTGGAGCGATTTTAGGAAGCCATGGAAAACCTAAGTCAGGATGGCCGGAGCCGGGGATCGCACCCGGGTCCTCCCGAATATGAGTCCCAAGTATTACCATTGCGCCACCTCGCTCGGTATATATAAATGTGTGTGGGTAGTGTCATGATAATGGTGTGTCACGTGTGGTAAGAGTGACTGTGGTGTATGTTGAAGGTGGAGACGATCGGCGACGCGTACATGGTAGTGTCGGGACTACCAGTGAGGAACGGACTGCTGCACGCACGAGAGATTGCCCGCATGTCGCTGGAGCTGCTGAAAGCTGTGAGGGGCTTCACGATCCGCCACAGGCCCAAAGACCAGCTGAAACTGCGCATAGGCATGCACACAGGTGAGTGCGTCCTCACGCATGTACAGGATGTTGCGAAATTGCATGTCAATATTTCGGAAGAACAATTCTCACAGTTGGAGGAACAAAAAATATATGTAAACATGGACGCATCGCGGGGGTGGCACGTGGACCTAGTTTTTAATTTTTTATATGAATTAATATGTGTACTACGTGTGCCTGTGTGTTGTGAGTAAGCAAGCGAGGTACGTCCACATGTTTCTCAACATACTACCGGTAAACTGTAACATATAAGAGCTTTGTTGAGATCCACCTGCCTGTAACTTACAGCATTGGTAATTTATTAGGTATTGTGCCCCTCTCCCACCCCAATGACAAATTTGTGGAAGCTACAAAATATTTTGTGAGTATTCACACTGTAAAATTTATATTTTAGTGACCACAAAAACTTTCAGTTGTGACCACTAAAATATTGTGACCACCACAAAATTATTTAGTGGTCACTCCAAAATAATTTTGCATGAAATACTTCTTTGAAAGAACTGTGCAATGGGAGTGCATGACTGGATTTATTTGCTTGGACATACTCCATTGCGAAATGACAGTCATTTATTTCGCAATGGAGTATGTCCAAGCAAATAAATCCAGTCATGAAATACTTCCTTCAAAGTTTTTCTTTCAGTACAAAAGCGCACCATTTATGCACTACAGTTCACATTACATGACGTATAAAGTATTGCTGGATCGTGTTACAGTGGGATGCCAACTCAGCTAATATTTGCAGTAACATATTACACTAACATGATCCTGTCTGCGTGAGAATCACTCTATGTCATGTACTGTGTGTGACCTGTAGTGCAGAAATGGTGCATTTTAGGATCCATGTTCAAATAACATTTTTGTTCCTCTCTATGTGAGAATTGTTGCCCCAAAATGTTGACACGCAATTTTGCAACTTATGTAGTTTTGCTTCCTTTCACTTGCAGATAACATGTCCGCGAAACTACAAACTTTGCATTTACCGACGCAAGAATTCATCTTGTACGAAAACTCTCATGCAAACTATCATACTCTACTAACAAAACAATGATGTTTGCAATAAATTCAAACAAACATCTGGAAGCACATTCTCTCCTTGGAAGAGACTGGTTGATGGCCTCTGTCAATATTCAATATACATTACGTTTGATAAAAACATACATATTTCAATGTTAAACAAACACTAACACTAAGTTATTTAAATTAAAAAGGTTTCATTTGACACGTTTTTTTTTAACGGGCTAAAAACTATAAAACAATTTCTCCTACTAAAATATTTAAAACAAAAATGTTTCCACATGCAATAGGGAATATTTAGTAGTGTAAAGAGTAGTTGCCGTTGATAAAACCCACAAAACATTTTATATAATTTATAGTGCGAAAAAATGTATATGACTTAGCTGAACTATACGTTGTGTCCCACGTTTTCCGTTTTGAATCTTACAAGTATTTTCATAGGATAAATTATTTTGTACTTTTGAATCCATACTGTTTAAATTAAATAATAATGTTCTTTTTAGTCCTTTGTGTGTGTGTGAAATTTTGTAATCGATATTCCACAGTCAAAATTTGAATCGAACAGACAAACAGGCAATAAAGCGATATTTTATAATAAACACGTGGTCAACTGTAATAATTTGTGACTGAAATTTCTAAATGTCCATGTTTTTATTCTTCCCAGCATCCACTATTAATTTTATAAAACTAGTTAATGAGGGCAGTATTGTAACGCTCTACGACTCTGTACGACTTTGCGGGGCCTCGTACCAAAATATTAGGAGAAGTTTCATCCGAATATCGTTCTGAAGGGACAGTGTACGACAAATACCCGCAAAAAATTATTTAGTTCAACGTTCGCGTCTGGTGAGATGTTGCGTCTGTCTTGCGTTGTCTAAACGTTGTTTCAAATGCACGCTTGTATTCACTTGCGCCGTAATATTGCTCGTTCAATTGCGAATCCCATCAAAATACCAGCGGTCTTTGAGTTTTTATTGAAAATTGTTCTTTTCGCTCATTAAATACAAAGAACTTGTTTGTAAATATAAAATAAGATTCTGATGTAAAATTCCTTTACATGTAAGGGAAATAAGTAGAAGTTACTTGGCAAGTGCACAGAAAATCTTAACAACATTTAATATTCCCTTGCGTTGAAGGGAAAATTAACTAATTTTGTAATGTAAAAAGACATTGCGGAATGAGACATACTGTATCGCCTGCGCCACAGTACTATTTATGCGTACTAGAGAAAAACAATAAACTTAAATTGTGATTCTGTTAAATTTACGGTGTTTTACAATCATATAAATTTTTCATGTGTATATTTTTTAAAACATACTATAAATTTGTATAATTTAAAAACCACTTGCCCAATCTACAAATTCATTTTCATGCGTTTATGACAGATAGTTTATCATGCTTCAAGCCAACTTTAATGAATGAGCCATCCGAAAATAAAAGTACATTAAACGATAAACTGGTACATTTAATCCTACAGTCTAGATGAGCGTTCTTTTCGAAATTACTGTAGTTGCGAGTAACAGAATGTACAATAATTTTGTAACAACAATAAAGAAGAACATGTTTTCAGTATTATATACGTAAGTAAACATTGCCACAAACATTTGGCCTCACCATGCCGTTTACGTTACAGTTACTAACGAACATGTGAGCTGGAATATTTCGACCGATTTTCTCAGACTTTTGCCGAACTATTCCATGACTTTCTTGGTATAAGCTAAATCTAACTTTCAGTGGGAATTTTTTTATAAAAGTTTTCGAAATTTCCGAAATCACTTTGCAGTACTGAAAACTATTCCCGTTCACATTGAAGCCTACTGTTACTAACTGAGAACGAAATCACATGACGTTAAAATTTGGCACCTGTGCGAGAGTATAATTTTTACTGAAATTACTGAGACGCGAAAGAACAGGCCTTTTTAGTGAAAGTAGACGACGTCAGGTAAACATTAGAGCAAGTCTCCGCCAAACAGGTTGTTATTTTTGTTTACCCACAGAAGAAACGAACGGATCTATAAATTCTTTTAGTAATTTTGATAAAGAGATATGAAATAACAGTTACTCTTATTATTTGTAAGTCAATTGTATGCGTGGTATTAATGACAAATTTGCACTTAAACAGCAATATATTTAAGAACAACTACCCATGAAAAGTTCACACACACCAAAAATAACAAGAACGAAGATAACAAGTGTCGTTTGTGTTTCTATTTTCAAAACAAGTAAACTCTACTGGTAGTAAAATATTGTCCTAAAATTCCTCTATAACCGCAGTACTGTACAGTAAACTTTGAAAAACGCTGATAGTTTTAAACGGACAGCACGCAAAAAATCCAACGATTGAATAAAATTTCGTAGGGGTGTCATTTTATTACTTTCCCTGTAAATGGAACAGCACTCGACAGACTTTCAAAGTAACGAGTATTGGTTATGCACGAGACGTTTTAGCACGTGACAGAAATGTAGTTGAGGTCATTTCAGTACCCGCCTGGTGAAAAAAAATACATATAGCGGTACGCCCGGCCAGGCTTAATCAACGATTTAACGGGTCTAGCTGGAAGAGGCAGCCACGGTCATAGATAATGAAATTCGGTTATCGCGTGACCGGCGTTCGTGCTGGCTGACATGTGAGGGAGGGTGTTGGGTGAGGGGATGGGGACCACATCGGTCGTAACCATTTGCGACCCTCCCGACACATGGCAAACGAAGCACTGCTGGTAGGAACTGCGATTTATTGCGTCAGTTTTATTCTCTATGTACAATGTACAATGTGTTTCTTTAGTTGTGCATCCCCTATTTTCTAACACAGCAATGATGGACGTTCATGATTCCATCAGCAAGGTTTTAATAGGGACGATGATTTGTGCCATAAACTATTCGCAAAAAAAAAAAAAAAACACTTTACCCCCGTTTGTTGCAGTTCCTTACGTGCACATCTGCAGCACAGAATATTTAGGAATACAGAAGTGATAAAGTCGGCAGAACGGCGAATTCAGACACACACGCCACCAAAATGGCTTCGCTGGCCAGCAACATGGCGGAAACGCCCACCGCCAATCAGTCTAAAGCGGCTGCTCCGCTAGCCGGAACCTAGACCAATAGGAAACCTACAGTAACATGCAGGAACCAAACAGACACGGGGCTGGTATCAGAAGTCTCGGGCAGCCAATCAGCGGTGTAGTTCTCCCGTATCAAACGAGCCGCTACGTCATTGCACGTCTGTATTACTATTTAGTCTGTGTCTGTGGCTCTGCTTCGTGTTAATTGGTAGCGCGTATTTGCGACTGTGCCAAACACAATGAGGTTGCTGCAACACCTCAAGTCTGTAATTTGTGTATAGAACCCCAAGACTCGTGAGAGTTAAAACATCCAATCCCGGACACGAAGCAGGACTGCAGATGTCCACGTACGGCACTGAAACAAACATGGGAAAATTCTTTTCGCGAAAAGTTTTTACTGGTCACGCGCGCTAGGAAGGGTCCTGGCGACGCGCAGAGGGGAAAATTCCTCCTCCTGCCCCTAACCAGGGGAGGTGTGCGCATCTGCTGATTGGTTGTAGCTGCTAATGACACACTCAGGGCTCCGTCATTTCCTCTCTTACTGGCTGGGAGGAGAATTGTGGGGCGGGTAGCTGCGCAGTAGGTACCGTTTAATGTCCGCTGTGCCACTCACTCAAAACCTTTCCTACGCTGCGGAACCTATAATCCGTACGATGGTTTATCGCGGGAACATTTGACTGTTCGCAAAGGCTTCAATGTAACGAATTTATTTCCAATTTTTTTTTTTTGTAATTGTTGTGACTAACTAGGTCACTGCAAACTCCAGTGTGCCACAACTGAACACGCTCATACCCGGCGTCCAATCGTACAATGTGCAAGATGCTACACTGCTTTGTAGAACACACTGGCCAGAAAGAATATCGTGATTTTCTATCATCTCTAACTATATATTTCAAGATAAAGTATCGTTTACATTATGCGAGATTTATTCTTATATGAGTAGGGACACAACCTTCTTGCGAAAAGAATTTAGCCCCAGTTTGTTTCAGTACCTTACATACACATCAGCAGCCTTGCTTCATGGTTATTGTCTGCGTGCCTTTGTGAAGTGACGTCCCTCAGTTGATTGTTCCAATCACAACAATCTTACCGCAACACCACACGTCTGTAATTTGCGGGTAGAACCGAAAGACACGTGAGAGTTAAAACATGGATGCTGGGTGCAGGCGATGCGATTCGTCAACTGTGCGCTGCCCAGCCTTCCCTCCACCCGCGCCACTGACACAACCTGCAATGTGCAATGTGGTGCGATGCAAATATATAGCATCTCAGACTCAAGTCCATCTCCACCTCCTCATGGTCAGGGCTGGAAACATTTGTGTTTGCACTTTGATTAACAGAGTGAGGGGGAAGAACGGGCAAGTGGTGCCCCCTCCCCCTTTGTGCACAAGGGGTAGATCCGTGGTGGGGTTCCCTTAGGCCAGTTTCCAGAAGCTGGTACGGAAGCTCCAGCCTGCATGTCCCCACCGAGGCACACACAAATGTCCTGTGTTGCGGATCTCGAGCAATGTTGACCTGGAGAAGGGGTTCTAGAGCCCTGGAAGGTGGACACCTGCTCGGGTGAAAACTCGGATGCATGGTGTTTCGTAGGTACTCAGGGGATCAGTGTGAAGCCCCAGCCTTGTGCTGAGCCGATCACGGGTTGGACACTGAGTGGAAGTGGTTTACGAACTGTCAGGCCTCCACCAGCCACTACCAGTGACGGTTTGAATTAGGTAGGTTTTTGAGGCGAGATTGGGGAACACTTCCCAGATGTTGTTAGGGAAGTGTGGTAATGCTGCCACCACCCATACTAATTAAGGGATATGAGGCCCTGAACGCCAGATGGAGAGGGCGTGGGCCCACCACGATGCGCACTAGTCAACTTGCGGTCAAGGCTCTCTTCGGAGAAAGGGGGGTCGTGGAGAATGCCAACCCGGGGCACAGTGAGTTCATGATTTAAAAGATTTAAAATAATCGCATTCACAGAAGTGAAAATCGTGTCTTTACAATAAAACATTTAGAGCTGGAGGGATTAGAGTATCTATGAATCTTTTAATAAATGTTCAATCAGAACACTGAGAAAACCTTGTGAAACTTGCACGCCTGAACAAAAGGCCTGAGGACTATTCATTCTAAAAGACACATAAGGGGGTTCAATTTTAATATACTATATATTTAACTCAAATGATACAAGAAAATTTAAATTGATTCGTGTCCAGCTTCTGGCACATGTTACACCAACAAGCCAAGGTGATCGAACACAATACTAGGCAATCATTATGTAACAATAAAGTAAAATAGTATAACAGTAAAATGACTATTGCTTACGCAAACATGTGATTAATATAATTTTTCAACTACCCTCCTACCTCACTCAAATTAAGTTAATGTCCACATGGCATTTTTGAGATCTTTGCAGATAAATCTTCTCCTAACCTATCAGAAGTTTAATATAAATAACTCACGAGGCACTCGCACACTCCTGCTCGATAGAGCATAGCTACTGCTCTCACGCCCGCACTTGACGACTACATTTTACCGCGCACTAAGTCAACTGTATACCAAGAGAATCGAGCCAAGAAGGAGAGCCGAAGCAGAAGCGCCCATGCAGAAGAGCCGTCTGCAAAACGGTGTCAGTCCCATACATACCTTTACCCCTCCCTATGCCGCTCGAGCCCTCCACGTAGCAACTAATTAATGGAGAACATGTGACGGTCATGCGGCCCGGCCACGCCCCAGGCGACAGCAGGAGACCTCAGGGCTGCCAGAGTCTATGCAGTATCATATGCGTGACACTAAATTCAAATAAAGAAAAATAGAATAGTTTGATAACCCAGCGATGTCCAGGTACTCTGACAGCACTGCGTGTATTCTAGCAGTTATGCCACGAGGGACTGGACAACCCCCATACTAATTCTACCTCTACTTGTGTTATATATTCCCGTAGCAATAAAACAAACTGCTGAAAGCTTCCATTTACAAAACAAGTTAACTATGTCTTAAGCAGCGTCATGACAGAACTCCTGCTTGGGAGTAGACTTAAAGGGTGAGTCCTTGGATCCTGGTCTGGTCCGCCTTACTGGACTCGCCCACGAAGCGGTTTCGTAGAGGTTGATTGCCTCGCCCTTAGCAAGATGGTTCCCTGCTGCTAACCTGTGGGTGTTTCCGTTACAAGGTGAGTGGGTTTTCACTACCTGCCACCGCGATTGAAAGGCGCGTTCGTTATATCCTTCTGTCAGTGGTATTCAACTACCCTGTAAATAATATTATTGGCTGCACAGCTATGGTGATCCCTGGTTGTTTGGGACTGAGCGGAGTGAGTGGCATCCTCCCCGGTATAAAGATATGTAAGTTGTCTCCTGTTAAGCCTTCGGGATCAAGTAAAGGAGGGCGGTCCTGCCAAGCAAGCGGCAGTGATGTCGATAACACACACGCGTCTCTGTACAAGACCGACCGACTTCCGTCTCTGCCGGCAGCTACCAAACGGCTTCTCGCTCTTACGCTCCATAGGTTGCGGTCATATCGCTCTAGGTGTGCTCCAAGCTACCAACTTAAACAAACATGTATACATGTAGCCCAATAAATGTACCAATGTATTCAACGCTAAGAAAAACAATGCATACCGTGTTCATGAACGTAAAAATAAAGAAATCTGTACTGTGGCTTTTTTATTAATATTTTTTATTAATGCGTTTTGTTGTGATATTTGGGAAGGGGGGGGGGGGTTCAGTGTAGATTGTTACAGTGTAGTACAGAACCAATGTATTTATAAATGGGTTTTTCACACGCTTTCCTGACTGTCTGTTTGTCTTACAAAATTTGCAATCGATGTTTTACTAACTTACTCATGTGCTAGAGACTTAAAACCTAAAACTTGTCTCATAATTGGTTGATAACGAAATAATAGAGTAAAAATGTGTGAAAATAATGGTTTTAGTTACATTTTAATTTTTTTACTATACCACGTTTAAGTAACTTTTCGATGAGCTAGAGACTTTAAATATTTAAAAAGTAGCTCAGATATGATTATAAACTTCCACACTTAAGACTAAAAATAAATTAAAAATATATTTTTTATTAAGAAAAAATTAATGTTACACGTTTTTGAAACCGACCAAAAAGTACAAAATTATTTATCCTGTGAATATACTTGTTAAGATTTAAAACGAAAAAAAAAAAACTTGAGGTGCAAGAAATAGATAATCGATGCAAGAATAGTTCATCTAAGTTACAAACAATTTTTATTTCACTGCAAATGATACGCCCTGTTGTAGTATTTTTCTCAACGACAACTACTCTCTACACTTCGTACTATTTTTCATATATTGCATGCCTCCCACGTTTTTTTTTTTTTTTTTTTTCGTTTTAAACCTTGCCAGTATTTTCATACGAGAAATTATGTTTTACTTTTTAGTCCGTTTTAGAAACGTGTTGCATCAATGTTTTTATTTGATTGTTATTATGTTAATTAACACTGCACGTATTGTTGTTCCAAGTGTGAACGCATTTATGGAACACGCTGTAGCGACAGCTGAGGTGTGCCTAGAACTCTGAACATCTCACATTTGACTGAACTGACAGCGGCATTCTACGCACTCTTGCATGGCTGCTTCAGGATCTTGTACTTGGGGGAGTTCCTCGCGACTTGCATCTCATTTCTTCAACGGCTTAACACTGTTACGCGGGACGGAGGCTAATGGATTGAAGCGCACGTACCTACTTGAATATATTATCTTCTTCTCCGTAAGGGAAGTACACGAGCAAGCTCCAAATGTAATGAACTTAACCGTTTTCCGCAGGCTTAATGTTTCCTTTTTACGAATCGCGTTTAAGTGAAAATAATTAAAAAAAAAAAAAAAAGCAGAAGTGTGCAGGGTATCAGGAAACTGGACGATACAGATTGCACCGTGTGGATTAGTGGCCAAAACACTTTGTAGTAAAAACTCCTCAGGCCCTTGGTTTTCGAGAAAATTTACTTTAAATTTCCAAAAACGAGTTAAGTGGAAATATGGGTTAAATTTGTTCGTAGATTCGAACTGCTCGCCGCGTATAAGTGACCAAAACTAAGCAGAAAATTCTCTTCAGTAAAAAGTCTTCTGGCCCTTAGTTAACGAGAGAATTTACTTTAAATTTCTATAAAAAAAAAAAAGAGAAGTGGAAATGTGGAGTAGGGGTTGCTTGTATATACGGACTGTACCACATGAATGAGTTACTGTTGTTTTGCTGTGAAGTTACTGAATGCTATAATTTTTGTGCGTTTTAAATTTATGAGAGTAAATATTTTTTACGTTGCTATTATACGTTATTAGAGACCCGGAAATTTTTCGGGTTCAACGACCTGCCAGCTAGACTCCACAGTACTATGTACACTCTGTCTTCAACTATTTTTACATTGGCTGCTGTTTATGTCAGTGATATCGCGTTAGTCGTTGAGTATCCTTATTCACGTTTGCTATTGGTTCAGAGTTATCAAGAACAAGAACAAGTTTAATAAACAATGACCCAACAACGAAAGTAACTCACAGGAACCTGACTTAAACTAACTTAACTTGACCCCAAACGAACCCACGAAGTTTCCAAGTCTCTACACATTATTTGGGTTTCATCCGCAAGGACACGAATGCTTAGCTGCTCAGTTATAAAGTAGTTATGGCAACGAGCTATAAATTTAACATAGAGGGGCGGAAACGCTTCCAAAGTGAAACCCAATTGAACTGCTGTTTTGACCCCAGAAAACATGGCCAACATTATGTTAAAAATCCGTCGTTATGTTCGCATTAAATCGGTTACTTTATAGCTCCACTATATTCCCGCTAAACACAGGAAAAAAATGCCAATAATTATTGTAATATATTATACTGTAATAAAGTTTAAATTAGCATAATCGCTCTCGTCTCTCGACCGGAAATAAGAGTCCGCCATTTTATCTAGAGTCAAAATACCACGTTCAATTGGGCTTTTCCTCAGAGCCTTGGAGATTGCTGTTTCCGCCCCTCTATGTTTACCATATAGCTCGTTGAGTTGTGGTGAATAAAAAAAGAAAGGCGTCATTCCTTATTATTGTAGGTGAATATATAAACTATTTTGTTTCAGGGTAGGTATGCCGTCTCCCTGTCGCTGTAGTTTCTAGGTCACGCAAGGCTCGTTCGTAGAAGTAAAGCATTGACGTAGCGTAGCGCGTATATGTCGAACCCATCCCGTCGAGCGGAAATCAAAACCCACTGCCGCTTGACCGCTAGTATCGGTAACAGGTACAAACTGACCAATCACAGCTATCCTGGATTTTAAGTCTCGTAAAGGTAATAATTTAAAACGAAAAAAAATTGTTTATTTTCACTTTTGAATTAAGTTAAATGACTTCCGTCAATTCACAGCCTATTTAAATTTAATTTTACTACTGTTTCGTATATTTTCTGGTCCCTAAGTGATAACATGGAAACTAGCGACAGAAATTTTCCCTGTGCCAAACTCTTCCATAAGAAAACACATTTTCTTTCTGACCTGTAGTAGAGTTAACCTTAGTTCTTATGCTTTTATGAAAATTGGCATGTTAATAACCCTATACAGTAAAAAAACCTTTATAACAACCGCATTTATAACAACCTCTTTGTAACAACCCCTTTTATAACAACCCTTTCCTCAAGAACCATGGAGTTTTAAAATAGGGGTTTTACTGTATAGCGGGTGTATAAACCGTGTTGCTGCATGTTATCAGAAAGATTTTTTTCTAAAAAGAAATACTACTCAATCCTGTGACGTAAAAAACAGCAACCGGAATCGTAAAACACAAATAGCGAAGCACGCGGTAGACTTTACTACTTGCTCTACATAAATAAAAAGTAAAGTCAACGCTTCAAGTCTCATAGGAGAAGCCAACGACCAAAACACTGCATGTCGTTTTCGCATGAATGTGACACGGTTGTGACGCACAAGTCAGTCGTGACTTCTTCGCCTGCTGTATAGGGCTCTTGAAAGGGTCTATGAAACCCATCTTCCTGCAAGCAAAAAAATATCCAAAAGTAATTTCCTTGAAACAACACACGAGCGGAAGCTTGTTTAGCGAGAGAAGTATATCGTGGCACACACAACCTCTCGGCAGAAACGCAAGCATATTCTTTACGAAGCGGAAGCTAAACAAACAGCTTCGTCACGAGGCTCAACGTTGGTAGTTCCGGGTGGGATGTTTTCCTTGCTAGCATCTATACAAGGTTGTGTCACTGATCCTTGGTTTACATATTCTGCAAGTAATCAATGTTAAAGAGGCGTATGTATTTGGCGTACGAAAGGAGTTGTAGCAAGCCACGTTTCGTACTTTTCTACGCGAAACCCTTAAACGTATTTCTAATACTTATATCTTCGGAGATAACACACACTTATACCTAACTATACATCTGTATTTCTAAAATAAATGCAGCATGCTTATTATAACTTGATTATGCCGTCCTTCCCTCAAATGTCTAAAAAAAATGGCATATATTAGGCTGTTGCACTGAAAAAAAAAAACTTATTAGTCACCACAAAATATTTTGCCACAATGTACCTTACCAAAATTTTTGTAGTAGCAACAAAACATTTTTGCTGTGCCCAAAAAAGTTTCGCAGTGACTACAAAAAAATTTCGTAACTACTACAAAATTATTTCGTAAAGTCCATACTGACAAAATATTTTGTAGCCACCACAAAACAGTTTTTTTTTCTGTGTGGAACTACAAAAATATCATCCTGATTAGCAAAACACAGAACTGGAAACATGCATTTGACTTAACAACAAACTATCATCATATAAAATTGTAGGGTTGCCGCTTTAAGCCCCACATAAAAAGTGTTACGAAAACACTGCGCGCCAATTTGGCACTTCGCGAATATAGAAACAATGCGGTTGGCCGTCTGAACCATATAGCTTCTCTTTCTTCTCGCATCACACGCGGAAAATACTATCTGTACAAAGGTCTATTAAGGGGCCTCCCTAGATAGGCTGCGTGTGTTTGTGCGTGTGTAAAGCAGGAGCGGTAAGGTCGCCGTTGACCGACGTATGTAATGTATTATCGCCTCTCCGCGCAAGTCACTCAGCCGGCGTGCAGTGCTTTACTATTATTATTTTTCCTATGGGACTTTAACCTGTGACCACATTATTTTATTTGTGGCCAGCGTAGTTCAAAGTCTGACGCTTGTTTCAACAGTTGTGTTTTTCGAATCCGGTTGTTATTTTTTATAGATACGGTAGTCCGGAAAACCCACTTTTGGCCATTATGAGGGGCCCGAAAATTATGTTTTAAATAAACGTGCCGAATTTTTGAAACTGCAGCGACATAGTTTGAAGTGTGTCTTCTTTTCGTAGATAAACAAATACAAAACTCGTTAAATAGTTTCGTCGAAATAAGAATAGACGTAACTCGCTGCAACACATTTCAAGTGCAGGTAGGAATGTCCCTTAAGGGCGTTCAAGTGGGGAAAAATTCATAATTTTATATTTGTATAAAATAGTGTTAGTTTTGTAGACATTACTTAAGAGTACACTAACATCTAATGGAAAAAAATTAGCTCATCTAGTTTTCCCGTAATGTCACTTCAAAGTCAAAATTTGCATATTTTTACTTCATACAAAACTTGAAAACCAGTAAATATAATGAAATGGAAAAAATCTCATCAAAACTACACGTCACCGTCTACGGCTTGAAACATATACAAACACATTATAAAATATTTCTGTGTTTAAAATAAATTTCT
>PNEQ01112756.1:5544-18380 GCA_003012365.1 Medauroidea extradentata
ACACCTACTGCCAATCAGCGTGAGGCAGCTGCTCTGCTAGTCGGCAGCCAGGCCAATAGGAAACCTGTAGTAACATGCAGGAGCCAAACAGACACGGGGCTGGAGTCTACAGCCTCGGGCAGCCAATAAGCGGCCAAGTTCACCTATATCAAACGAGCCGCCACGTCATTTCACGTCTGTATTACTATTTAGTCTGTGACAATATCGGCCAGCGGGAGACGTCGAACGAACCTATAGTCACTTGGAGTCCAGGCAGCTGTCAGAAAATAACGCGAATTTCGCTTGTCTCTAGTGATAGCATGTTCTCAGTATCTTGGGGCTCTACTTGCAGTTCACAGACATGTGGTAAGTGGTGTCGCGGTAACCTTATTATCACTGTACAAATACTCTCTTTCAATAACCATGAAGCACAGCTGCAGATGAGCAGGTAAGACGTTGGAGTAAGTTGCTGATCTATTTACAATGTAACACATAGTTAATATATTGTTATGGTATACTTAAGAGGGCGTGGTACGTAATTCAACGCTAAAATCATTCATCTACAACTGTAGGTTTCTTAAAGCCAATTTGCGAAAATTAAACAATGGCAATCCTAGACAATAGTTTTAGCCAACGTTTTGAGCAAAAACTGTTTCCTGTGTTGCGAACTTATTAGGCACAATCTCTGACGCCGGAACCTCGTGCATTTAACTGCGGCGTAAGAGATCACGCGTAACGAATTTAGTAACTCTGGATAAATATTTTCTCATAAAGCCATTGAGTATTTTATCCATATTAGCTTCGAAAAAAGCGTAGAAATCAGTTGATGTTTTCAGCGTTTATTTATCTACCACGCACTCTTAAGAGATAGTGGCAAATCACAAGAATCTATCGTGGCGCCGTATTTTGCAAAACAGTGTACCGCGGCCTACGTCTTGTGTGATTGGAGGATGGGGACTCGCCAATAACGAAACAACGTCAGATATGAACGTGTGATATAGGAGCCTATCAATCAAATAACTTTTCCCTCGACGTCAGTCTACCTAAATATTCAATATGACATATTTAGTATGTGGCTTTTTATGCTAATTGTTAATCTAGAAATATTTTAAAAATATTTCTTTATTTATACCAATCAGTAGTTGATTTGGATATACGTAGTCTTGCACATACACCTTCGACTCGTCTTTCTTCGTAGAGCGAGGTTGCGCCGTAGTAAATATCATGTCGGTAGTCCTCCCCGACTTTCGCACGCGGAGTTATGTGTGGGGCGGATCGTCTCGTCCTTGCAATCCGTCGTTGCTTCGCACTTGCTTCATTTTAATATAATGACAATTTTCTAGCTCTCATAGTTACCTATAATGGTATGTGAAAGCCCAAATCTGCATAGACACGATTTATGCAAAAAAAAAGGAAAGCAACTGACTTCCAGAAATGAAATAATTCATACTGAATAACGGTGTCACAGACGTTAATTCGTACATAGAAAACATGATTGAATAATTTTATATTAAAAATACTAAAATTGACCTCTTTCTTTATTTTAAACGTAGCAATTTTTCAAATATACAAAAAAATTCTTCAATATCGTTTTTAAACATATATTGACATATCCAGTGACACTGTTCTTCTGTGTGAATTATTTCGTTTATGTAAGTCAGTTGGTTATTCTTTCTAGCATAAATCATATTTATGTAATTTCAGGCCTTTGCCATAATACAAAACTATGAAAACTAAACAATTTTCATTGCTGTATATATTAATCACAAAATATACCTGTAAAACAAACCATGTCTCGTATAAATATAACAATTACTAAAAAATATAAATGTACTGTCCCGTTTTATTTAGATTGTTTTTGGTTTATATCACCAGCAAGCAGACTTTCGTTTGCATTAGTTTACAGGATGAACTTGTAAAGTGCTTCACTGATGCTCTTGGCCTTTCACTATCATAAGTTATTATTTACTGAACCGAAAAGATTGAACTTTTAATATGCCCTAAAAACAGTTAATGAAGCTGTGTTTTTAATTTGATGAGGGATATTGACTCTGGTTTTTTCGTTGAAGTCAATAGTGTGGCGTGGATGTGTTGCAAGGTATGCTGTACTATGCGACGTCTTGGCTAAAATTATTATTTAAAATCCATGTTATAGTGATCTGACGCGTTGACTTCAGAGTGTGATACAATCTATATACTTCGATTATTATATTGGGTGCTATGTTTATATTAAAAATGGCAAATTTAAAAATTCTAGCTGAAGGAGGTTGGTATTTTACCAACGCTTCTGAAGTGTTCACTTCATCGTATACCGCTTATAAGGTTAGGTATGGTAATGGAATGTCGAATTCAATATTCATATATTCTTTACTGTAAACATTTTGTAAGCTTCAAATGGAATTTGAGTGTGTAATGTATTCGTCTATTATAAATAGAGGTACGTCAATTTCGCGGATTCATCTGGCAACAGCCTAGACTTGTCAGTCCTACACCAACTGGCCACCATCGATTATCTATTGACTTATAACCGTACAAGTAGGTTACAAGCAATAGCACTTCGCATTATTTCTTTATTTACTACTGGCTTGCAGTAGTCAAACGCGTTTCGTAACAGCCGCCAGCAAATCACAGACATGGCAATGAAGTATACATAATTGGCGTTCAACCTGACCTGGAATTTATTTGCGAAATTTACGTACCTCTAATTATAAACAATTGTTCTAACTGCTACAAGGAACACACTACGACGTGACACGAAATATGGTGTCAAATAACAGGAGGTTGTAAGTGGAACCCCCCACTCCTCCCCCTCCTCGTAAATGTGCCTTGTGTCTGGTTCCTGCATGGTACAGCAGGGTTCTTTATTGACTTGACTATTTTCATCACCCTGTTTTTATTTTTATATTTGTACCAGTTATTTTTTTTTCTTGTTTTAGATACAAAACGCGACTAAATTTTTTCCGTATAATTTTTTTTTCTCTCATAGTTTTTGCGTAATGGCTCGTTCAAGTCAAAATTTGCGTGTTTCCGATTTAAGGACGACACAAAAACTAACTCATCAAACTGAAAAAAATTCACAGTGAATAACGATGTAGTGGGCTACAAACTCAGCTATGTTAAACCACAAAATACAATATTTTTGTATTTTTAGTGAAATTATTGAATTTTTCAAATTTTAATTTTAAATTTTAGCATTTTTATTTAAATGCAAAAAAATTTATTCTTTATTTTATGCACGTGGCGTTGTAGCCTGCAACATCTTTATCCACTGTGAATTTTTTTCAGTTCGGTATGTCAGTTGGTTTTAGTGTACTCCTTAAAACGGTAACATGCAAAATTTTACTGTAACAAGCCATTACGCGAAAACCATTAAAGATTTAAAAAAAATCAATCTCATAAGGCCAAATTTAGTCACATTTTGTGTCTAAAATAGGAAAAAATATATGTGGTGCAAATGAAAAATTAAAACATGGTGATGAAAATGACGGTAGACCGCGCCCATAACACTGATTGGCGGTAGGCGTTTCCGCTATGTTGCTGGCCAGCGTATCTATTTTACTGACGTGTGTGGCTGAGTATCACCGTCATACCGGCTATTTCACATCTGTTTTCCTCAGTATTCTGTGACCAAGATGGTAGTCGAGGAAGCATCTCATAGTATGTGCTCCTTCCCCCTCCTTCTTCGGTCGTGGCGAGGGTCAACTGCCCTCATCGAAGTCAAGTGGTCGGGCCAAGTTTTGCATGCGCTCTCATTGCAGCCTGCAGCGCGACCACCAATCTGTAAACAAACACTACTCTCTCCGGTCTTCCCCGCCCGCCTTATAACATTGGCTAGGCCCTAACTGTTACACACAGTAGATGGTTACATCGAGTCTCTTGTACAGTTCTACATCGCCCTGTAAGTTTGTGACGTGAAGATTTTTGCATCGTTGTGTTTCAATGCGTTATGTTAACATCTGTAGCTCTGATTCGTAGCCAGTGATTGTGTTTTTTAACCCTCAGTGTTTTGAGGTTGTAACCTCTAATAACAGACGTGTGGTGTCGCAGTAATCTTGCTCTGTTCGGCATAGTCAAATAAGTAGGACTAGGAATATTTATCGAGTTCAACGACCAACATGCTAGAATCCATTATCCTGTGCATACCGAAGCCCTATCATTTGTCCATTACCTGCTACTCACTCAAACAGCAGACAATGAACGTGAGTATACATAGGACATTGGATTCTAGTATGCTGGTAATTGAACTCGCGAATTTTTCCTAGCCCTACAAATAAGTCACGCCTTAACACAAAGACAAGCTGCCAATAACCACGAAGCAGAGATGCAGATGTACAGATAAGGCATTGATACAAAGTGGTGCAAAAATATTTTCACTAAAAACAGGGGTCTCTACTGATTGGATGTTTTTAACTCTCACTTGTCTTGGGATTCTACTGGAACTTATTCTGATTGGTGCACTGAAATGATACGCGTGTCGGAACAAAGACACGCTGCCAATAACAATGAAGCAGAGTTGCTGATGTGCACATGCGGCATCAAAACAAAGTGGTGCAAAAATTATTTTCCCGACAAAGTCTTGGCTCTATCAATGAGTCGTGACAAACTGAATTGCTGGCAACGTTTCTAACATACTCTTGCTACATTACTTCTTCCAACCCAGCCTTTTCCTCAAATTCCTCTTCCTCTTTATACGTACTATTTTCCTAGTGCTAGGACTTGCAAATGTTTCGTCTGAAGCAATGTCGGTGATCCAGAGTTATGGTTGACTTAACTTGTATTAGCATACTATTACTGTTGAAAACCAAAATATGTTATTAGAAATGGTTTATTTTATTTGTGTTTTGTCCTGAATCATGACATTGCTCAGTAGAGCAGTATGCTGGGTATAATTCTGTGACAATGTCAAACTCTAGTGAATTGGTTTGTCTTATTTCAGAATTTCACTAAAAACTCAAACATAGTCTGACTGAAGGAAGTTCTCTATATATAAAAGGAAGGGCCCCACTCACTGACTGACTGACTCATTCATTTATTCATCATCAACGCCCAGCCCAAACCACTGGACCTAGAAACGTGAAATTTTAAGGGAAGTTTCCCCCTGTGACGTAGGCGCGCACTAAGAAAGTGAATTTTGAAATTCTGCTATTAAGGTGGTGAAACGGGGTGAAATGTATTTTTTGCAAATCTTTGATATTTCTCGAACCCGACGGGCTATCGTCCTCTTATTCACTTCGTTAGGTCGCAAATACAAATGTCTAGAAACAAATTTCAGAATTTTTCGGAATTTTTATATTAAGGAGGTGAAAAACCGTTTAATTCGTTTACAGTATATCCTCTCTTCCTCTTAAACCACCTGAGATATCGAAGTGATTTTTTCTTTAAAATGAAGCTTACGCAAATACCTAAAAATAATTTCAGGATTTTTCAAAATTCGTCCTTGAAAGCCTATAAAAAAATGAAACGTGTTTAAGAATAATCTTTCGTAACATCTGAAATAGTTCAAAAATTGTTTCCTTTTTATTTCTTGCTTATAGTTAAACCTCTTTGGACTATAGCCTGTACACGCGAAATAACTCTCATGGCCTGTCTTGAATAATTTGTAGTTAAGTCTGTGGAGTTGCGGGGGGAGGGGGGGATATGTTATTTAATTAGGCTAATTTAATTTCATATGTACTAATTTAGTTGCAACTGGACGCAAAACATATATTCAGGTTTTTTTTTTAAAATTCGGATTTGGAAGAGGGTTAAAGAGGAAAATTTAATTTTTTAATATGGTCTGCATAGCTATAGAACCCGACGAGCTATTACAGAGATTTCCACGTCAATTTGCTATGTATACGAATGGTAAAATAATTATTTCACACCCTTTAAGGGTGAAAAATATAGACTTTAAGGGGACTTCCTAGCAGTCCGTGAAATATGTTGCAGAGGGTTAGAGTAATCTATATATATATATAAATGTTATGTTGGTTTGTGTACGCTTCAAAAACTCAAAAAGTTCTGCACCGATCGAGCTGAAATTTTAGCGTGATATATAATCCGCATCAAGGATTGTTTTTATCTAATTTGCGACCGCGAAAAAAAAAAAAAAAAAAAAGCTAGGAAAACACTCGCTGACAACTCAGGTATTGTATAAAGTTTGTGGTGTGGGAGGGGGTGGGGTTACGGGTTCGTATCCCGTGCAAGACTGCGATGGGAATTACATGACATCATACAAGCGTATTGCGCGCGCTCTTTACACTGTTATTGAGTACGCTAGCTGTTAAATGCAGGGCAGCTGTTTTGCGGTGGAAGCCGCAGCCGGGCAGCTGTTTTATAGAGAAATAAAGATGAATTGAAAAAAAAGAAGTTCTGCAATTAAAGTACGCTTAGCGCAGTGGACTGGACAAATCTGTTTGTATTTGATGTTTTAAAGATAAACAGTGAATATAGTATAATATAGAATATAGTATCACTAAAAGTTAGTTACTCTTTTCTATAGTACACGCGGGCGAAGCCGCAACGGGACAGCTAGTGTGTGTATGTATATATATATATATATATATATATATATATATATATATATATATATATATAGAGAGAGAGAGAGAGAGAGAGAGAGAGTAGTTCACTGTGAACTGTACATCTGTACAGTAATGTAGACGTTTGTTTGGAATGTATTCTGCAATCTTGTTTTAGCCAAGTTTAAAACATAACATCCTTACTGGGTTACACATTTCACTTAATGGAGACAATGACATTACCTAGCCTAAACAAACATGGAACTTAAATTGTAGGTTTAACTACTATCATATCAAAACTATACAGTTAGTGATAATATTGCAACTAGCTATGAGTGGCGTAGCGTGGTAATGTTTCAAGGTGTGCAGTATTATTTCCGACTATACCTCTGGCTCTGAGCATGCGACAGTTATGTTGCAGAGACCTATGTATATTACTGGAGGATTCCTACCTGACCTATTGTACGCTACTTGCTGGAGAGTGTACCTGCGTCTAGAAGTCTAACGGTTCCACAGACAACTCAGTGTTGTGTATAGTCAATGCATAGCACCGCACACCTTAGAACACTACATGCTACGTTAACACTAGCTATACATTTTATGGGCTCAAATAAACAATATAAAGGATTTAAAAATGAATATTTACTTTAACGATTGCAAAAGATCAAATGTCATTAAGAAGACATTTTCTCTCAAAGCTACTAACGGATCACAGTTCAGAAAGGAAGTCACTCGAAACTATGTATGATTATTTCGCGGATTAATCCTAGGTCATGTTGAACGTCAAGAAATTATACTACACTGTCATCACTGTAATCGAACAAGAGTAGTTTTGATACCTATTTGACGACTGCAAGCCGTTAATAAATAAGGATCTAACTTGTGGGGATTTATCACTAACTACCCGCATTTACCGTTACAAGCTGAAGGTTTATAGTTAAAGCCACGAGTTGTCGCGAAAAGATTTTACACCTTTTTGTATCAATGCCTTACAGTACAAGCACTTTAGCAGTTGTGCTTCAAAGTTATTAGCAGAATAGGTTACAGTTAGAGATGATGGTATATCGCGAAAATGTTTTGTGCCAACGTTGTCTTGCAATTATTGTAGTTTCTTGTGACATGTATGACTGGGTGATAAATATCTGACACAACTTAGTTGTCTGCAGAACAGTAGTAGACATAAAATATTACCAAATAGGGATTGTCATTGGTTTAGCAAAATGGGGCAACAGCTCTACGTAAAAGCGAAAGCCAGTCATATTTTCATACGCTGAACATGCGTAGAAACCCAGCAAACAGTTAAATTTTCCCTCGATAAACCATCATCTCTAGCATGGCTATCTTTAGTAGAAGGCCGCGGCCTTAGATGTGGCAACCCTGCCAGGAAGGGTAATTTTAACACTTATCTTAGCTCTACAAAGGCAATGGCTGTACCTGATTCGTTATTCTGTCCTACATAACGGCGAATCAGAGGAAGCCACTGCCTTTGGCGAGACAAAAGAAGTGTTAAATTGGCCCTTCCTGCCAGTGTTGCCAGATCTAAGGCTGCGGCCTTATACTAAAGATTGCCGTGTCTCTAGTTATAGTGACACTGTACTTCTGTGGTTTGCCAGTAGACCCTAGAGGCAAGTGAGAGTTAAAACATCCAATCACTGACCGTGAAGCAAAGTTGCTGATGTGCTTATAAGTAGAGGTCGGGCAAATTCAAGGATGTACTGACATGTAGGCTAGTCTATAAGAATGTATATGCACTCAAGCAAGGAGCAGCTGTTCATTAGCTACCCACTGACACAGTGAGATGGGCCCGCATTTATTTCTATTTTTATTACTGGCGCAGCGACTTGCTCGAGATGTCAAATAAGTCAAGGATAAATTGCGAAAGGGACACGAACTTACAGTTGATGAATTCTAGCTTGTGCCTAAAAGAAAACGCTAATGTTTTAGGTCCTTACAGAGAAGGCATTAAAAGCAATTTGTGCAAAAATATTTTCGCTACAAAATCGTGGCTGCATTTATCGTTTATGGCAACTGAGAAGTCTAGGCTTCTACCAGATAAATCCAGGAAATAGTCGTGCCTCTTATTTATGAAACTTGTTCAGAGTTGATGAGAAGCAGTCAAGACAGTAACAAGTTTGGCTTGCGTGTGACCTTCACTTCATCTTTGCATGTTCGAAGTAAGCGACTTCGACTCCCGTGTAACCGTGCCGTAAATACACCGGCTCTGGCAACGTCAATGGCTTTCTCTGATTCGTTCGTCTGTCCTACATAACGGCGAATCAGGGAAAGTCACTGTCGTTAGAGAGCTCAAAGCGCTATTTAAACGACCCTTCTTGGCATGGTTGCAACATCGAAGGCCGCGCCACAGACTTAGTAGTAATAAGATTTTTATGTGTTTAATTCGATGTGAGTTTACAATAAGAATCTAGACTTGTGGACATACGTCATGGCTAGAGACAAGCAAAATTCGCTGACTAGACTTCAACTGACTCGTTCGACGTCTCCCGCTGGCCGATATTGTTGTGACTTGCCGCGGAGAATGCTTACATGGTAGAGAGGCCAATCTCTGTAAAGACGTAACACATGTAAAAGACAACACATAAAAGTTCGTGGCCAATTGTATGCTATGTTATGTATAGGAAAGTGAAGTTTAGCCTGCTACCAAATTATAACGCGAATTTTGCATGCCTCTAGCCATGGCTCATGTTTTGTTGACCAAACTTGTGTTCAATGACAAAGTACAAAAAGCAGAATAAAGCTATCCCAGAGGTGATTTGTAGTTGAATGGAACTAATGTTGTCTTCTGTCATTTTTTTGTTATCCACTGTCCACTGTTGTTTTTGTCTAATTCAATATTTTTTCATATTAGGAATCTGGTTTTCTATGTCCGTCTTTGTGTCTGGGTATTGTCGAAATTAGGCTGAATTCTATCTTTAGAATTCGTGCTGTAAAAATCTAATTTCTCTGAGATTGCTTTTTCCTGTTTTTATTTTTACTTTGTCATCCTACACAAGTTTGTTCAACAAGACATGAGCGTTGACGTATGTCCTCAAACCAATACATTCTTTAGTAGTAATACATGCGTGAAATAACGTGGCGGTTCTGATAGGGTGAACTTCGCCGCTTATTCACTGCCCGAGGCTCTGCTCTATGTCTGTTTGGTTCCTGCATATTACGGCGTGCTTCCTATTGGCCTGGCTGCCCACTAGCAAGGCAGTCGCTTTACGCTGTTTGGCAGTAGGCGTTTCCGCCATGTTGTTGGCCAGCGAAGCCAGTTTGGTGGCGCGTGTGGCTGACTTTGCCGCTCTACAGGCTATTTCACTTATGTATTCCTGAATATTCCATGGCCGCCGCATTCTATTAGATACGTGTATGCCATTGCTACGGACAGGGAAATTTCGCGAATTCAATGTCCTGCATGTTAGAATCAACTATCCTATGCATAATGAAGCCCTGACCATTTCTCCATTAGCTGCTAGGCTACTCACTGGAACAGCAGACAATGAAGGAATAGACGGGGCTGGAGGATACATAGAATGAATTCTAACAAGCGGGTCATTGA
This sequence comes from Medauroidea extradentata, assembly GCA_003012365.1. Lineage (NCBI taxonomy): Eukaryota > Metazoa > Arthropoda > Insecta > Phasmatodea > Phasmatidae > Medauroidea > Medauroidea extradentata. The sequence goes on from PNEQ01112756.1 coordinate 15,583, forward strand.
ATTCGCGAAATTTTCCTGTCCCTACCAATGTTTGAAGATGGTTAGGGACCGGAAGTTTTCGGGAAAAGATTTTCGCGCCAGTTTGTTTCAATGCCTTATGGTTATTGGCGGCGTGTCTTTGTGCAAAGGCGTCACTTATTGGACTGTACCTATCAGAACAAGGTTAACTGCGACACCACACGCTTGTGATTTGCGGATGGAAACCATTGACCATGAAGCAAAGCTGCAAATCTGCACATAAGACATTGAAACAAAGTGGAACGAAAATCTTTTCGCGGAAACTTGCTGTCTCTACGTATGATTATTCAGCATTATGACCTGCAAAACAAACACGGTCTTTTTGTTGAGTGTGCCTATATAGAGCCCACCGTTTCCGTTGAAAACGCAGATAAAATTGCAGCTGCTGCGTCACAGCTCGTAGTACGTAAACAATACCGACTGTATTAATCTGTGATTCCCTTAATTAAGTAGTGGTAGAGACAAGGAAATTCGCAGCTACAGTGATAGATAAGCTACATTGCACAGATTGCTGTGATCACGTCAGAGTAATTTAATTATTAGCTGCTGCTGCAGTTCTCTGCAGGCGTGTCACATGATTGGATCATATACGTAGACTGCACACGTTTTATTGGCTAATAATGTACCATTGGGGGCGTGTCAAATACCGTAACTGATGAAATTATTGCGAACGTAAATTGAAACATCATTGTTTGATGTCAAACGTAGTTATTCAGCGGATGACACACCACGGTGTATAATAGGTGGGGACCTGAAAAATTTTCCGTTTTCTTTTAGGCACAAGCTAGGATTGGTCCTTGACTTATTTGACACCTCGTGTAAGTCGCTGAGCCAGTAATAATAATTGAACTAAATGCAGACCCATGCCATTGTGTCAGCGAGCAGCTAATGAATAGGGACCCCTGTTTTTCGCGAAAAGAATTTTGCCTCAATTTTTTTGTTTGCCGTACGTGCTCATCTGCAATTCTGCTTCGTAGTCATTGATTGGATATTTTAACTGTCTCGAACCTTTGATTCTACCGGCAAATAGCAGACGTGTGTTGTTGTAGAAACGTTATTGTAATTGGCTCAGTCAAATGATAGGCTATACGTCTCTTTATAAAGACACGCTACCAATAAACATGAAGTAGAGGTGTATATGTGTACGTAAGACACTGAAACAAAGTGGGGCAAAATTCTTTTTGCGAAAATCAGGGGTCCCTACTAATGAACAGTTGCTGTCTACTTGAATACACAAATGTTTTTGGAGGCTATCCTGCAGGTCAGTGAATCCGTGAATTTTTCCCGTGTCTAGGAATGGGTATGGTCAGCTAGAATTTTGGCCCAGTTAGTTTCAGTGTCGTACGTGCACATCTGCAGTTGTGCTTCGTGGTCATAGATAGGATGTTTTAACTGTCGCGCGTCTTGGGGTTCAACCCGTAAGTCCCCGAAGCGTGGTGTTGCGATAACCTTATTGAGATTGGCACAGTTAAATGAGAGACGTCACTTCGCAAATACGTGCTGCCAACAACCACGAAGCAGAGCTGCAGATATGCACGTAAGGCACTTGAACAAACTGGGGCAAAATTGTTTCCGTGCCGCTAAATAGGTACTTCGCAGCTAGAGCGTGAGTGGCCGCGTTATGTTTAATTTTACTCGACTTTAGTGTAGATATATATGGTCTCTTGTGCGTGCACCGAGACTGTACAGTACTGAGTAAACACCAGCTTGCCTTGCAAATGCTCACTACACGCCACTGCCACGAGGAAGAGGAGCGTGCAGGTATACTTGTGAACGCGGCTCGGCTCGTGACGTCACGGCGCCGGACCTGGAGTCTCCTTGGTAACCAGTTGCCATCGTCTAATTGCCTATGACGAAAGCAGCGAGCTGTTCTTTTCTTTCTGCGTCTTAGCCCGGTCTTCTTCCCGGCTCCTTCTGCCCCCTGGTTAGACAACCCGCAGGAAGTACTTGGCTACTTTAATGCAATTAATTTGAATATAATTAATATTAAATCTATGGCTTTAACAATATAGAACAATTCAAGCTTATAATGATTTGCCACAGACTGTAAGACATACTACTAATATAAAAATTGAAAGAAAAAAAATAGTTTTTAGTAAATATATCAATAAAATATCATTGTGGATAATATATCTGTTGTTTAGATATTTAATTGTTCAATTGTATAGTATGTGTAATATGTTAATTTTTCCTTTCTCTCTTTTTTGTTGTATATTGTGTTTTACGATTATTGTATACTTTATAAGATGGAAAGCTGGATGAATGAAGCATGGACCATGATATAATGAGACAAATTGTAATTATTGTTCCCAAAATGAGCTTATGTCCACGGAATATTTATTAAATAACAAAATAAAGTTCCATTTTACCTCATCTACCACCCCTATCTATTTGTAACACTTATTCAGTGACATCCTGTGCAATTCCGCAAAGAATGGTTCCCATTACACAATGGCAGTGAGCGTATTTTGTCTGACTTGCAGTCTTCCTTAGCTGAAAATTGTGTGTCGGATACACAAGTACAAGAAAAGTGCTCTTCCAAAACACTGACGAACGCTGTACCATTCCTCTCATCCTTATCCCCTAACAGCACAGGTGGTGCTGGAAACGTTGCTACAACGTTACAATGTGCTAAGTTCGTCACAGACTATATAAACATGTTGCCTACATGTGCCAGAAACGTTACAGCTGCAACGTTGCAGAGGAAACCTAGCAGCACGTTGCCTGCACGTGCCAGAAATGTTTCAGTAGCAACGTTGCAGAGGAAACCTAGCAGCACG